>ONZK01004296.1:10636-24690 GCA_900322385.1 Pharnaceum exiguum | reverse complement strand
TCCAAGACAATGTACTTAGGCAACAATTAAGGCATAGAAGCAAAACAAGAGTGGCTAAGTTGAAAACCGAAAGGCGACTTAGGCAAAAAGAGAGAACGAGAGAATAACCAAATAAAAAACTTCATTGCAATCAAATGCTACTAAAGAGAAACTACTACAAATGGCAAACATGTGCCTTATTCCTAAAGGTACCTAAGCTACCTACTTCTGCATCTTCGGCTTGCCTCCAGACCACGACCTTTGCTTGGGGTCTCCTCATTATCATCGCACCGCCAAATTCTGTTTCCACACCTGGATATCTTCACTGGTTTCCTTGGAACTGGGGCCTTAGCATCACTTGCTTTCCTCTTGCATGAAGTAGCATCCACCCTCTCCAAATGATCAAGCAAGGGTACTCTAGAAAGATTCCGATCTCTTGAAGTAGAAGCCTCATCGTCATGTGCACGAGCTGATTGTCTGTTGAATTCATCTGCTCTAGATTCCTCCCTCACCCTTTTAAGAATGTTCTTCTTGGGTGCCAAATATGCTGCCAAGGATCCATCCATAGGTGCCCTTACAAGTGCTATTTGCTACTCAATCTCTTGCTCCTTAGCCCTACTCCTCACAATGGGAGTAGAATCACGCATCCACTCCAAGTAAAACGAAGAAACATGATCATCTTCGGCTTTCGATGACATCCAATTGGGAAGAGTATTCCAGTAGCCACCCCATGAATATGGAGTAAAATCTGGGCGACCCCGAGCTACCACATCAAGTGATGGAACAACCTGCCTCATGCCATACTATCTCATAATCCTGTGCAGGAAAACGAAAATGCTCTCACCCAAACCATAAATACGAATGTGGCTAGTCGAGCTAGCACATCCCTTCATAGCTTTAATCTTCCACCATGGGACAGTCCGCCTAATATTCTCAATTTAGTACAAGGTATTCATCCAAGCATTAGTGTCCATCCTTTTGTAAAGACGACCCCTACGGAGAAAATCCAATGCACGATAATGATTGGGGACTGGCTCGATGAGACTAAGACGTTCCATGAGCCACATCTGCAAAGCATAAAGACCGTTAGCATCATTACATATAAAGTCTCAAGAACATGGCAAAAGTCGAGTATTTACTTGAAGAAAGAAAGGACTTCCTCTAAAACAACTTCCGGGATGCGCATGCACTTCATCTAAGCCATTTATGGTTTCACCTACAACCAGAGGCATGATAGAACAGCCCTGGCTCAAAGGCTCAAGAAAAGTGATAAGCCTAAGATCAGTCATTTCACTCCTCCCATGTACAAAGAAGTGATAACCAAGCATGCAAAATGACAAAGCCTTCATCCTAACAATCCGCTTCTCTGAATGGTCCTCAGGATAAGAGAATCTCTTTACAAGTTCCTCCAAATTGGCTTCATCACCCACAATAATCTTCTTGGCTTCCTTGTCAGTAAGCCCCAAAGTCTTCTTAAACTTCTTCACATAATCATTTTCCACACCAAGCAAGGCGGGTGGACCCATGTGTGGAAAACTCAAAAGGGCACTAAATTCCTCCGGCAATGGACATATCTCCCTATCACCAAATCTGAAGACATGGTTATGAGAATCCCAAAAGGTAGCAGCAGCTCTCAAAAATTCCCAATCAATGACAAAGTGAGCAAGCAACTCAGCAGGAGCAAGACGATGATCCCTAAACACTACGATATCATCTGAAGAAAGACTTGAAAGTAAGACCTTGAACTTCTCCATATTGACTACTTTGAGAGAGGAAGAAAAGAAGACAAGTTTGAATGATTTTATGTTGAGCCAAGCATAGGTATATATAGTGAAGGAAAAGAAGATCTCACGACATATGGGTCGGCCAAACCTCCGCAGCAAAATCCTAATCCAAGTCAAAAACAAAACGCAAAAAACCAAAACGCCACGCTGACGTGGCACGTCGTGCGGGACCCGCACGTGTCCCGCTACGCCAGCAGTCGGTTTTCCCTTTTCTTTTTCCGTCCCCACAAATAAAATCCTTTTCAGTGTCGGTTTCTTACCTGATTTCGAACTTTGTACTTGCTGAAAATTGCTATCCTATTATTTGCATCAGGAGCACAATATTGAGGGAAATTACCATTTTTATAAAAATCATTTTTTCCTTATACTCTATACTTGTACATTTGTATATGATTTTTCCTGTTTTCATACATGTGGCTCATATTAGCCATCTCTGAGTCATTATCACTAGTGAGATGATCATTAGGATAAAAATGCAATGTGCAATGTGCAATAACAAAAGACAAATGCAACTGAATAATTAAACAGGTTACAGGTACCAAGCTACTGTACAAATTTCACAGATGCAAAGCATAAGCTCTACATTCCATCTGGCCTAGGAAAGCCATGGAAAAAGTAGCCGTACATCTCATTTGCATCCATAGAAGCCCTAACATACTCTACATCAGGCTGAGGCTGAGTCGGCCTGTAGTCAAGAAAGGATTTATGAGGAGTAGGAACTTGGAAACCTCCTCGACCGCCAGGAACCACAGGAAACATGAAAGGAGCACCAGCAGTTGTAGTCTGAGATACGCCAGAAGCAGTCTGAAAATTACCAGCAGTAGTCTGTGATGTGACAGTAGAAGTCTGGAAACCACCGGGTGGAGCAAAACCCGCATAAGGGTAATAAAACGGTGGAGGAGCATAATGAAACCCAGGATGAGTGGGAGCATCTCTAGCCACCTCGGGAGCCTCAGTAGTAGCACTCTGCAACAAGCAATAGGGAAGAGTCAAAATTTCGGCAGCATAACCTTACTATACTAAGCCACACAAAAATCTCGAATCCCTGCAAAGACAAGCAATCCAAGCAAAACAAACCATCCATATATCCACCATTCCAGCGATCAACACGCAACCACGATCACTACTACAATTCCATCACTCCAAACCATGTTATACCTGATGCCTAAAAGAACCACCCCGGTGAAATGGCCGAATGCTCTTAACCAGACTCTTCAAATTCTTGATAAGCTTGAAGGACTTCTTGGTGTTCTCCATGCTCAGCTGCAAAATTAACAAACATGAGAGGCATGCACTAAGTAAATCAAATGCAAGATAAAAATACAAGGTCGCTTACATGTTCAAAGTGCTCAGGAAGAGGATAGTCTTCCTCATCAGCGTCAGGAACTTCCATATACTGGTTATCCCCATAATCTATCCGATTGTCAGGCATTTCGGGTTGTGGTCCATCAGACGGTACATCATGTGACACATCAAAAGTAAGCAAGTCAAGTACGACCAATTCAGCAAAGCTAAAGACAAAATCCATGCAAAATACTTACATCTGGAAAACGGCCCTTTAACCTAGTCAAGAATTGCAAGTACTCGCCACGCTCAACGGGGCGAAGTCGCAAAGAAGCTGTGTCCCTTCCCTTATCACCTCCATAACATCCCGAGGAACAGCATGCAAAAAGAACATTGACTTTGGAGGATCAAGAGGCACCTGATAACCAGAAAAATGCGGGTTTTGCCTCCAAGCACGCTCCCCTAGCCACCAAACAAAGGCGAACGGACTCGAAAACACTACGGTCCTCCCACTGCGCTCAAAAGCACTCTGCATATGTGTAGTAAGATGCAAGGCCTTCCAAGGATCATACTCCACCTACATTTATTAAGCAATCACAAGTCAACATCAAGACAAAGGTAAGTCAGCCACAAGCAGCAGAAACAAGTAACACACCTCTAGAGATTCACCAACATCAAAGTGAAGCCTCAATTGCTCCACCGAGGTAAATATCTTCCCAAAGGGTCTAGATCTCCATTTGGCTAGAAAGGGCACCTCACCCCCGGCAATTCGGGGAGCGAACTGAGGAAAATAGTGCAAAAACCAAGCCTGCATACAACAATAAAAATCAGTACATGACAAAATGCAAAGCAAAACTTCGAAACCAGAGATGAAGCATCTTACCTCAACAACAGGCCAAAGTCCTCCCAAATGAGGCTGACCAAAGACAATCCTCGTCGACAAATTATGCGCCCTGCAAGCACCTTTAAGCTGAAGATAAAGCTGTGCAAATGCCGGTTCACCCCAGTTGAATTCCAACACTTCATCCAAATCTCGCAAAGCTCTAAACCAATGAGTATAAATACGACTTCCCTTATCAGAAAAGAAAGTCGCAGAAATGAAGTAAGCCAAGAACATACAAGCCTGCTGCTCATGAGTAGTGATCCTCCTCACGCGGGAATCCTCTAAAGCTTTCTTAAAGATACCATATTTACTTCTATGAGATAACCGGCTTCCCGTCGGGCCAAAAATCTCCTCCAACTCTGCATGGCCGGAATGATCATGGAATACAACCGGCGCTACATCGAAAGATAACCCCGAAATCATAGCAAAATCAAGAGGCGTGATAGCCATCTCACCTACGGCATGTGAAAAGTGTTAGTGGTATCCCAGAAGCGTTCCACCAACCCATACATCAAAGCATGATCACAAGCACCCACACCTAAAGCAGCTATCAAAGGACAAAAGCCACTCTTTTGTACCAAGATTTGAACTTCAGAGTCCAACATCTCCAATAAGGTAATAAGAGTGTGAAGATCAGAATGACACTTAATGCCTTGACCCACCTACAAGAAGTCAACAAATAAGCATGCAAGCAAGTACAACAGCAAGACAAGCTCATCGAGAGTAAACAAAAGTTACCTTTTCCCTCAAAGCAAGTGAAGAAAGGTGATATTCAGGCCTAAAAGTCAGATTGGCGTTGTCAACAGCCTCAAATCTCCACTGCTGAACATAGTGAGCATCAATAGGGTACCTGTCATACTCTCTTGATCGCCCTTCCTTCGCCAAGCACCAGTCCTTGGCATCACTAAAGGAAACAGAACGCACCAGTATTAAGCTACAACAATCAAGCGACTAAAGCAGCAAATTCCGAAATTACAGTCTACATGACTAATGCTCAAACATGCTCAAAAATGCTTCCTAAGCACAACAATCATGACTACTGTTCATGTACAGCTGCATTTCACTCAATAGCTCAAACAATACTCAAATTCGCCCATTTAGCCGAAAACTGCCTCACGCACAAAATTCCGCAAATTCCTAAACCAAATGCAAAATTGACTTCACCATCATGCATATTACATCCAACATTGCATATCTCAACCATCAACTAAGCCAAAACAAGCCAAAATCAAAAAGCCCCAAATTCAATTTTAGGGTTCTTGATACAAATTCGCCAAAAACTCAACAAATCTCCCAAATGTTGTTGCAAGGTCATCACCAAATGCATAAACATACTACCTATCATCATTCTATCAACCTAAGACAACCCATTTCATCACAAACAACCACAAATTCACAAAACCCCCAATTTGGGTATTTGAGCAAAATCGAGCAAAATGGCATAAATTTGAGCAAAATATAAGAGCAAGGTAGTATATACTTACATTGCAATGGGTAGAGGATCGAGAACTTGAATATTTGAGCTTGATCAAAGCAAAAACGAGCAAGGAATGACGAATTGGTGTTGAGAACTCACCACGGCCGAAGCAAATACAAAATGCAAAACCCAAATGGGGTTTTCTCTCGCCCCGACCACCTTATTGCCCAGAAACAAAACGTGCACCCGGCGCACGTCCTGCCACGTGGCACATCCTGCCCAGTCAACAATTTTTTCGCGCTCAGTTTTTCAAACTGGGGGCTCCTTCCGCGCGTTTATTCGGAGCAATTGCAACGGTAAGTGCCAAGGTATGCATCTTCTAAAATAAAAAATCAAATTTCAAATATTCAATAGCACACATTTCCCGCCTAATTAAATTTAGTGCTGGGATTATCACACAATTGCAAAAGCAAATACAGAGTCTCGAAGTTCGAGACAAGGTTCAAGCATGAGCATAAAACCCACAATTAGCACGTTGCGAATTTATTCCCAACAACAACAAAGGCGAACCAGCCTTATAAGTAAACAATTAGCACGTTGCGAATTTCACAAATTAACAGCCTTATACTTGGCTTTAGCACCTGAAAACAAGTAAACACTTGTTTAGGACATCACTTGTGGATCGCGACCACAATTGATTTAGGAGGCTTTATACTTAGCCTCTACCAAGGATGAAATACATTCCCTTAAGCAGGTCCTATACTTGACCTTTAGCAGAGATGAAATGCATTCTCTTAAAGCCTAATACTTGGCTTAGAATAGCCGGATCACGAATGTACCAGCCGTTCTCTCATGTGAGTTGGCCCCTCATATGATCAGCAGTCTCGAGATGAAAGACATTTCTCGTGACAACAGTTTGGGATGAAATGTACTCCCATACTTTAGCAAAAGCACCCTCATACAAATAGAAACACTGAGATGAAATACATTCTCATTTACTTTTTGTGTCACCGAACATAGGAATCATAGCACACTTAGCAAAGCACGTCTTTTGTGAGAAGAGCTCCTCACATTTAAGACATTTAAGCACCAATGCACAATAGCAAATAGGATTTACACTTATGCCTGTGTTGTCCTAACCCTTTTCATTACTTCATATATATACACATGCATGTTCTATTTCATGGCTTTGAGACAGGTTGGAGCATAGCATATGGCCACCAGGTACGCACACTAGCACTCTGCATTTACAGCTTTGCAAAACTGTTTTCGAAAACGTTTTGAAAAAGCTTTTGTTTTCGTCCCGCTCGAAAACTGTGGCAATACTTTACCCTTCGTCCTGGCCTCGGCCTCGGATAAAGTGGGGGCTCCTGTAAGTATGGTAATTCTACCGGGTATTCGTCACGCCTTATGATGTAAACCTAACTTGCATTTGGTAGCTATTTCAAGACTATTTTAAATGAAAATTGTTTGAAAGCTTGAGAAACGGGATTATTAGCCGTGTCCATCACCTTCCCCTCATCTTCCTGACCATTTCCATATATAATACTTCTATATTCGGCCTTAAATTGATTAATTTTAGCCCATTAATGGCATTAGTCAATTAATTAGTCAAACCCAATACAATAAAGTCAAACCCAGTCCAATAAAGTCGGCCCAGTCCACATAAAGTCAGCCTGGCCCACATAAAAGTAAGCTAATTAATTAATTATTTAATTAATTATTTTCTTGTCGAATAATCAACATAAATTCTATCCCAAACCGAGTTGAAAACAGCCGAAACACTGAAAACTTACCGGATAAATGACAAAAACGCGTTATCCTGATCGGACGGACCGGGAAGACTCCTGGTCCCACAGGAGTCGTGCGCCAGGCGCATGATCTTCCAAGTGGTAGTGCGGAAGGCGAACGTTTCGTGCGCCTGGCGCATGTTTCGTGCGCCTGGCGCATGTTTCTGGGTCGGATTTTTATCCGATTTCGAATCTGTCTTTTTCCCTAAGCAACCCTACACTATAAATAAGACCCTCTATTCGTCATTATTTCCACGCCGAGTTTGATGAACTCATTCTTTCTCTCTCTAGCCTAGTTTAGCATACAACCTACCCCTCTAAACCTTGGTTACTTTGCACCTAATATCCCCCAACCTTGCATACTTTCGTGCTTATACTTGCATTATTGTCATATTTGGAGTCATTAGGCAAATCTCGTCTTGTTTCTCTTGTTTTGCATGCAATAGTTCATTGGATAGTTTTACTATAGACCCCGATTCAGGTACTGTAGGCACTAACCCCTTTTGTCAATTATCACCCATATTATACAATGTAGCCTATAAATGTTTAAAGTGATCACTAACATGTAAATTAAGCCCTATGTGCTAATAATGGAATATTGTTGCATGTTTACACCTAGCCTAATGTTAAATTGCATGCGATTTAAGATGACATAATTAGATAATATTTGTTATTAGGATGTTTAATCAATCTGTATGGTTAAAGCGCATATAATCGTATTAATGTCTAGTAGAGGTACAAATTTTTCCCCCGAACCACTATAGTTTTCTGGTTAAAACCTTACTTGCCAATGTCCCTTTCGGTATAGTCCCTTCGGTAAATAAATGGCAAGTAAGAGGCATTTCATTTACATTTCCGCACAAATATCAGAATAACCATAATAAAGCAACTAATATAAAAAAGTTTTCCAATTGTTTTCCTAATAGTAATTATACTTATAATAAAATTGGTGGCGACTCTAAGCATCCTCATTCAACCTACCTAGCGGGTGGACAATCGGATTTACGTAGATCGAACAGTGATTACTGATCTCCTAGTAGTGACGGGGCCCAGGCGTCTACAAGGATGCCTAGAAAAGTCCGGTTTCTCTTTTTAGAAATAAAAACAACTCTCTCTTTCCATAAAAATAACCTGAACTCCCACTTTCCATAAATAATTTAAACTGTAAGATTAATAAATTAATCTCACAATATAATAAAAATTCATTCAAAGTATTTATTAAATATTTTATAAATACGGGGTTTCACAACGGTTCATGCCATAATAAGCCTTTGTACTTGACAGTTGAATGCGCAAATTAAAGAGATATGTGCCACTTACTCTCGTTGACAATGGATCAGGAGTGAACGTATGACCATTAAAAACAACTCGTGTCTTGAGATATGACTTAACATATTTAACATCATCCACACAAAGGCTTAGAGCCTATGACAATGCTACGAAGAAGTCACTTGGCACTTTGATCTTAGCTATACAAGTAGCCGACATTGAAAAGAAGACTCTCTTTCATGTGATGGATATCAACGCCAACTTCAATTTCATTTTGGGTCGCCCTTGGATTCACGAGATGAACTCAGTCTCTTCTTCCGCTCACCATAAATTAAAACTTATACACAACAACATGGTCAAGACAATTAGTGCAAATCACATACATATTTTTGTGCCAAAAGAAAGAATATAATCCTCGAAATTGAGCATATAGAAGAAGATGAGGAAATTACTGGTTTTGAAGTTGAAAATATCGCAGCAATTCAAGCTTGTTTCCCAGAAGAAGAAGTCATGGAACAACTCAATCAAATGCACCAGCAAATGGGGTCCATGTTAAAACAAGCACAAACAGTTGATATCCGTCGTTCGCAACAAAGACCGCATATTACCCGAATTGGCAAACACTAACTGGGAAGAAACCTTTTAAAAGCTACGAAACGAAAGCATATTACATTCACTAGCACCTCCGAATTGGAATCCGGAGACTGATCCAGAGTCTTATCCCATTCATCCAAGCAACTTTTGCCATTATCATGGCACTTATGGACACAACAAAAATGCTTGCCTAAGACTCAAGAAACTAGTGAGTAATGGTACAGTAATGATGAGGGATCTCATACGAGAAAGGCGAAGACGTCATGCACCAAGGAGAACTCTCCTTTGTCCAGAAGAAACTTTTGAAATTCTGAAAGAGCAATAGATAATATACTTAATACTTCATGATAATAGGTTAGGAGTTAGGGCCTTCATTACTTAGTACTTACCATTCAACAAAATATAGTTACGTTGTATCATTTAATCTCTTAGAGTGGAGTCCGTATTCTATGGTATGTTTATTAGTCATTTTATTGGTTTGTATCTTGTTAACTTTACCTCGGAAACAACATCTCCCTATTTTCTTAAATAGGGGTATGATTGCGTACATCCTGACCCGAGTACCCCCATTGAATGTGGATTTACACTCCATTGTTGTTGTTTTTGTATCTTGTTAACTTTACGGCTGTCTTCAAATTTTCTTTTGTAGTTGGGCAGTCTCTCTTTTTTTTTCTTCTACATTCATCGGCTCGCCATCACGATGTGGCTGATGAATGGTCAACTTATTCTGTTCAATAATTAATCAGTGTAAACACTTAATTAATCTATTACCGCGACGATGAATAATATATTCTTGTCTCTGCTCCTGCATTCCTACACCTGAAAGCTTGATCTACTTTCTCCTGTCAGATTGACCTCTGCATTTTACATCCACAACAACCAACATGCCTGCAAAACAAAGCGGAAATTTGATGCGCTGGTTCTGGTGGTGCTTTAAAGCCGGGGCTGTGGTATTATTGAGCTCTTTACTCACATGGCTCTTGGTCTCAGTTCATACGCCTCAGCTGTGGATCGATAGCTTCGAGGCGCAAAACGTAGTTCCGACAGACGGGAGGTCCAGTTATAATGTTCTGCACTTCAACTTCAAGGTTAAGAACCGCAACCTCATACGGGCTTTCGACTACGAAGTGTTAGCCCCTTACGTTACCTACGAGACAAGCGATGCTGAGCCCACGTTTGTAGGCACTGATTACGCAGGGTATAAGCCTGTACCACATTATCAAGGCTTTGGGAAAACTATCCATTGGGATCTCATCTTTGACCGTGATAATAGTTTTGAGTTGGATCGTACCACAGCGGAGCTGATGAAGTCTCAGAAATCATACTTGAAGGTGAAGTTGCTAATGGAATTTCGTTACGGATTCTTTACTTCCAAGAGTAATACCCTACATGTCTATTTATACGAAACTCAGGTGTATCTTGATGATAAGTTTACTGCAAAAGGTGTTCCCCTAAATTTGTCAAAGGACATGACAGCAGCGCTGAATCTTAAGACTTCCTATGTTGTTTAGTTCAAATTGCTTTAAGCACTCAATCTTTACTTCTTTAGCCAGTGTGCCATGCTGTTGTATATTTCTGTCAATCTTTCCAAAGAATGAGACTACGCTTTCTTTCTCTTATTTTTGGTCTTTATGATATTGCTTGTGGTACTGTATGTATTAAAATCATCAAAATTGGGTACGTTGAAGTGTTGAACTTGACTCAAATCATATACTACTGAACGTATTCAGAGGTTTTGTTTAGCTAGGCATTGATTTATTTTCGTAGGTCGTTAGTATTTGTGTGTTTGCGTACATAGAGGGTGAAATGTCTTTAATCAGTTATATCCTAGTCCTAGTTCATACTCATGAGGGGCTACTCCGTTCATATGTTAAAGATCATTTAACGATGAAAAATTAAAAAAAATAAAGATCATTTAAGGATAATCATTTTACACCTCTCTAAGCAGCCATCGATCCACATACACCAGTTCTTACCAAGGCGTGCCTCAGAATCAAATGTACACATTAATGTAGACAAGAGAAAACGAAGAATTTGACAAATTAGTTGCGCATATTCTGGTAATTTTCAGGAGCTGACATAGATAGAAATAAATAGGCGTTGGTTCTTTTTCTTCAAATCGACAACATAGGCCATAGATGTAACTCAAAACCGTGATTCGGGAACAACAGCTTAATTTGAAGTATATGTACTCACAAATACAGAACAAAACACACACAGTCGCGGGAAACACAGACTGATAGTCACACAGATACCCACACATATGTACCACAAATACACACAATCATATACCACAAAGGCACAAACACACAAGCAACCACAACATTAAACCAAATAAACACACACTCCGGCATGGCGGCATGCATAAGCACATACATTAGCCGCCTTAACACAACAAGTTATTGGTCCACCTCTACCTCATAGAATATGAGAATATCGATCTACTTTATTATCTCGATGCAACTATATTTTCTTCTCCAATTCTTAGGTACACCCGGTGTACGGGTACACCTTGTTGATTTATAACTAATATTACTACATATATCATTAGTCACATTTTTAATGTCATTAGTCAGTCCCTTTATAATTAGTTATAAATCAACAGGGTGTACCGGTACACCCGGTATACCAAAGACTTGCTGTATTTTCTTAGTGCCTTAGATTAATAATTTCTTCTTTTTTTTCTGATTGTGGTGGTTGCATTGGGAGTGGCCTTTGGGGAGAAGGATTAGTTGGGGGTGTTAGCATTGACTTGAAAGACGATAGAGAATTATACTACTAGGTTTTATCTAACATTGGTTTCTGGATCATAATATTAATTTTTTATATGATTATTCTGACAGTCTCCCTATTTATCGGGTACGGCTGCGTACATCAGGCTCCCTCAGTACCCCATATGAGATGGGATTTGACTGAGTTTGTTGTTGTCGTAACTCTAGATAGTGTAAAATATTTACTGCTTCATGTTAACAATTAAAGATTAGTGAAAGCAATTTAAACGGTATCTTCTGTATCGTTCTAGTATTACATGTTAACAATCGTAACGATGCAATAAGTAAAACTAACAGATTGCATCACACACAAAAAAAAAAAATTAACAAGCATAACCCATACAAGGAAATTAATTATTACAGAAGAATAAATGAGCAGACTCATTCTTTTTAACTGGGGGTGCAAATTTTTGATATTTACAGTTTCAAGATAACACCCCTGTGCTTGTTGACAAGAGCAGTACCGTTGACGTCAAAAAACACAGATGCAGATCGCAAAAATTGATAAGGTCCAAAGGTCCAAGAAGCCATTGTGTAACGGTATTCCATTGCGATTGACACAGTGAAAGACTCTTTAGCATTTTTGAAATCTTGAAGCTCGTAATCTTTCCAATCGTTCTTATTGGGAAGGCTTATACTATGCTTAGGGAGAGTGGTGCGTCCACCAGGCGCCTGATAGAACTCATCAAACTTCAATATTACAGACTCGTTGATATAATGTTCGAGCCTGAACGCTACGTCTTCGTATCGTATACCTTTGTAAATGTCCGGATTATGAAGAGTGAGGTCAAAGATGATGTTGTTGCTGCTTGGGTTCTTAAAGGCTTCCAGTTCAAACTTTGTGATGGAGCAAGTTGGCTCAGACAAACCAAGGAAAAGCCATAGAGTGCCAGTAATCAGCAAGGTAAAGCAGATAACCTGACCGAACCCAACACAGGACGAATGCAATATCCGCAAAAGCCTCACCTGTTTAGCGTTGCTATCTTCATACCCGTCGCCATGCTTACTGACGCAGATGCAGTTTGACATATTGTGGACTTGTTCTTAATGGTATGGTGCTGGACCTTCTAGACGACAGCGTGATCTACGGTGTTAGAGCTTTCTTTAATGGGAAGTAGATGTTGATTGGCTGAGTGGAGTTTTGTTGGGGGTGGGAGGGTGCTATGTTTAGCAGGGGTTCGCAGTTAGGCACTGTGGGTATCGTAACTTGCTAGCGCAAAATTGAACGGACGAATATATGACAAACTACCGTCCGTGTACAGTACATTTGAAACCGACTCAAGCAATTTAAAATTCTAATCGAGTTCTAAACCCAGTTATCCAGTTCACCTCATAATTTTTTTTTTTAAAGGGAGGCATAGAGGCCGGTAAGAATCGAGCCCCCAACCTTAAGGGTTGAAATAGACTAGGCCTTGTTTGTTTCGCATCTTATTGGTATCTTATTCAATAATGTTAAAGTCCACGTTATAAGATAACCTTAACTTTTGCAATAATTCATGTGTTTGTTTTATCAGCTTGAGAGAAATTATCAAATAAGATAGCTTACTAGCTTGTTTGGTAACCTACATAAGTCAACTTATCAAATAATTTCCTATAAAAAGCATTATATAGTCCAATATTACCCTTCCTAACAATATTACCCCTTATAATTGACAATTACAATTGTACTTTATGTCACTTTACATTCATTACCCTCAGCTTCAACTAATTCATCCAAACACCCTAATTAGATCATTTATAAAGTTTCAGCTTAAGTTTCATCTAACTAATTAAAGCAAATTATACTATATATCTCAAGTGTAATTTCTACTTTTACAATAAAAAACTTAGATATAAAGTATGGAAGAAAGTATGGTGACTCCCATAAATTGTAGCCATGGGAGCCACCATAACATAGTGTAATCTACACCATTGATTTACCACATTAAGTAATCTTGGCCATAAAAACAATAAAAAATTAATTTAAAATAGAAAAAAATAATTGGCTAATCCAGAATGGTGTAAAATAATTTAAATATTGCACACAATTTTTTTAAAGATTTTCTGAAGTGTTTGATGTTTAAATTTTAATATTTTAGTTTAATTTTCCAAAAAAAAAAAATACTTTTCTACAGCAAGTGTGGTCAAAATAAATTTTGTAAAATTTTAATTCTGAAGTTTTTATTTTTTGAGATTTTTCAAGTTATGGTAGAATAATTTTAATAATTTTTTGAGTAATTTATATTAATTTCTTGTTTAATACATATGAACGGACATGATGTGTAGATGACGAAATCAATGGTC
>ONZK01004295.1:7028-38683 GCA_900322385.1 Pharnaceum exiguum | reverse complement strand
GCCCCCCCCCCCCCCCCTTCTCCTGTTGGTTTCATTATACTGTAGCTGACAGGTAGATAGGAGCTGTCTTCTGCATGATTATACAGGGAGAGTATGTATAGAGTGAATCGTTCATCTTGATCTAAATGTCAAGGTTGTGTCCATGATCACGTTGCTTCCACGCCGCTGAGTTTTTAACATTGTTATAGGCACTCTTTTGGAAAACTTTATGTTACTTAATTACTGTCTTCGACCTGTATTTTGATTTCCACCCCTTTTTTCAGTGGCCCTGAGGGTAGTCATAGTACTTCTTCTCGTGTTCCTGACATCAGTACTCTGGAGCAGTCTCTTGGTTTTCGTATAGAAGATGCTGTTGATCTCAGCAGAAGTAAGTGTTGTTGCTGACTACTTTCTTTTATTTGTCCTGGAATATATTTGTGAGGACTCTCCATTTTATCATACCTGAATCAGTTTGAATTCCTTTATCCCTATTGCTTTCAAAAAAATATAATCATACATCATAACAAAATTCTTTTGGTATATTTATTCTGATGACGTTTTGCTCCTACTAGACCCCATATTCAGTTCATTGAAGCCTTCGGGTCTGACAGGCGCTGACCTCAATTTTGGATCCTTTGATAAGGTTTGTCACATTATTATTGGAGCTTATAGTTCTCGGTTCGCATGTAACTCCCTCGGAGTGTCTGCGGTTTTAAATCTGACTTATAAATGCCACTTCTGATATATTTCAGACATTGTCGTTCGATAAGGAATCACAGCCATCACATTTGTTCTCTGCTTCTGGAGGCCATCGTGAAACTTGGGCAGAATCAAATATGGCTGTTGCCAGTCCTAGAACGGATACTTCAACAGACGATACTGAAGATAACCCACGGGTATCTTGTTAACAATATATGGTTTTAGCTTTATTACTACCTGCATTTTCTGCCCATTTACTCTTTGGACTCTTGTGCGCACTAGTGTGTGTGCATTTGGGAAAAGTTTGAGAAAATTGTATCATTTGTAGTCGGGTCACTTCTCTGTTTCAAAATTAGAATTATGTACATGTCAGTGTGAGATTTACTTTTGTTTTGTAAATCTGCATTATTTTTGGTCTTAAATTGGAATTGTCTGAGTGCCACCACATGCCAAGTCCTAGTGGACACTTACAGGAACAAGGACCTATGACATAAGTTGCTTCAGTTACATGATTCCAGTGGTAGATCTTTTGTTTTGTTTTGTTTTCTATGAAGTGATTGTGTATTCCTGTAATCCTGTATACAGTTTGAAGCAGGCCAATCACATACCAAGGCTGCCTCTGACTCCAGCGATAGATCTAAAGAGAAGAATAATGACCAAAAGGTGACCTTTTTTTCTTCTTGTAATGGATCCTCTCACATCCTTATTATCTGAGCTTAACATGTTACTAGGCACATCTATAACTTTGCTATAAGAATTCTGATGCTGACTCTTCATAATGCATGCTGCAGACATTACGCCGATTGGCTCAAAATCGTGAAGCAGCAAGAAAAAGCCGACTGAGGAAAAAGGCAAGTCATTTGATTAGGCAATAAGAAGCAACTATTTCAAATATATTATGTATACTCTATTTCATGAACAAGTTAGACCTCATACATTTTTTCACTTTGTGGAGTGATATTACTATTGATCCTTAATCCTAATCTGTTTTGCTGTAATACTTGGCAGGCTTATGTACAACAGCTGGAAAATAGCCGTTTGAAGCTCACCCAACTAGAGCAAGAGCTCCAACGAGCTCGACAACAGGTTTTAACTGCTGCTGCTTCTATTAACCCCATTCCCATTCGTGTTCTCTCTGCAACTGCTGGTAATTGTGCATGCTCCTGATAAGTGATAACCTTTTCTTTTTCCTTTTTTTCTCTGTAGGGAGGCTTTGTTTCTAGCGCTGGTGATCAATCACATTCTGCCAGTGGAAGTGGTATTCATTTTTTGCACTTTTACGTCTCATTGTAGGAATGTCTCTGATTTTCGTATAAAGTAAAGAGAGATTTTATTGTCACCAGTGAACTGTGAGTTCTTCAACAGTGATTGGTCTATCTGGAATTTCTGTTGAGTAGTTTCGCATTGCAGGCGCCCTGGCGTTTGATGTAGAGTATGCACGGTGGATGGAAGAACAAAGCAGACAGGTGAATGAACTAAGGACTGCTATTAACTCACATGCTGGGGATGCTGAACTGCGTACGGTTGTTGACAATGTAGCGCAACACTTCAATGAGATTTTCAGACATAAAGAAGCTGCTGCGAAGTCTGATGTATTCCATATCTTGTCTGGGATGTGGAAGACACCGGCAGAGCGTTGCTTTTTGTGGATTGGTGGCTTTCGTTCATCTGAGCTCCTAAAGGTAGGATCCTGTATAAATGGAGATCTTTCAATCCGTAATCTACTTAACCCATAACAGTACAGCCTCTCATTCTATATAAAAAAACAGCGTGCTCTCCAGAACAAATAGAAATTCGCCTTGTTATGAAGACAATATCCACAGCCATTGACCCTGTTAATTTCCAGTTCTCATTGATCTGGGCCACATTTACTGATTCTCAATTTAAATTAAGTCTGTAGTTGCCTCCGGATAGCCACGCAGAACCTGACTGTCAGAGTGTCAGGCCATTGCTTCTATACTGTTGAAAATGATTTGCTATTGTGTGCTTTGAGGATTTTTTTGGGATCAAAATAAACTTTGTTACATTTCACCCGATTACCTCATGTTTACTTTTTTCGTTAGCATCTCTATAAGCTCATGGACATTGTGAATTTCTTTGGTAATGTAGCTCGGTGCATTCTTTTGAAACTGATAATAATACATGTGCAGCTTCTGGTGAGTCAATTGGAGCCTTTGACAGAACAACAGCTGATGGCAATATACAATTTGCAACAATCTTCTCAACAGGCTGAAGAAGCCTTATCACAGGGAATGGAGGCTCTGCAACAATCACTTGCTGAAACACTGGCTACTGGTACACCAGGTCCGTCTGGATCATCCGGCAATGTGGCGAACTACATGGGTCAAATGGCTATGGCCATGGGAAAATTAGGAACTCTTGAAGGGTTCCTTCGTCAGGTACTATCTTGAGAAATAGTTCGAATTACTATCCCCCCAAATGTGATCAATTCCTGCAGTGATGATTGACTCATGTTTTACAAAAGTTGTTCCTAATGATTGGCGTTTTTGACGCAGGCTGATAATCTACGTCAACAAACACTGCAACAGATGCACCGTATACTAACAACCCGGCAATCTGCACGCGCCCTTCTTGCAATAAACGATTATTTTGCACGACTACGGGCTCTCAGCTCTCTCTGGCTTGCCAGACCACGTGAATAAGAAACTTCAAGAATTGGTTTGATACAATGAAGTACTGAGATTAGAGGTTTTCCTCCGGATTTCACCGGCCAGTTCTCTTCGTGCATGTGTGTGTGTGCGCGCGCGCTTTATCTTCCCCAGCCAACTATCAGACCACATACTGCTCGTACTTTTTGGTTTGGTTTGTAACATCACTTCTCTGAGTCTGTCAAAGTCTTTGTAATTTTTAGTGTTTCTGTTAGGTTGAATATAGCAGCTAGGAAAAGGGATCCAAGTGATATAGATAGGTAGTCCAATTGTATGTTAGAAACCATGCTATAGGTTAATTTCCTCTTCCAGCCTTTCAGGAACTAGGGCTTCTTAGTTCTCTTACATAACTATATACTTATTATACATATGTTGTAACAAATCACTGATAGTTATCCGTGATGTAAAACTATACAATATGATGGTGTAATAAATCTCCCAACATTGTATCTTGATGATGTGTATGTAATTGATACTGAGAGTCTGATCTCTATCTCATTGCATGGTCATTAGTGACATTTGTCACTGTCTCCTGCAGTGAAAACATCCAGCAATTTGGATGACATAATATTGAATGAATCTGATAACTTTTTGTATGAGATTCTAAGAATCCAAATCAATCTCTGAATTGGTCAGTTCCAGATTTGCTGGTACCAAATACGGAGTATCTGATAGTCTGGTCGTCAGTATATGAATGATGTCAGGCTGCATGCCCAATGTTGTTATTTGAGTCCCTTCAGGAGTCAGGAGAAGCTTGGTAAAAGGATGGCAGATAGTGCGTAGTCTGCGTAGATGATTGCATTACATGTGGCGACAAGTCTAGCTTCAGTAAATTTGGCACTTAACTACTGTCAGTCTGTCACAGTTTCTGCCACAGGTACACACAGTCCAGTGATTTTGTGCCTATTGTACTTGCTATGAAATGGATAAACAAGTGATTTGAAACACAGCTATTCTTTTTTTGTACAAGTATAAAACAAAACAAATTAAAATATAAGAGATTTCATATGTGGTGTGTGTCACTGCATTTATGTATGCTGAAGTTAATTGTGTCACTACACCAAGCCATTCAGTTATTTGTGTGCTTTATGTTATGACCTTTCCATGAGTTCCAGAGGCGGATTAAGTTGGTACTTGGTAGTGTAGCTGCACTATGCAACTCCTGGGCCTTGCGTTATGACCCTTCCATGAACTGAGTTCCATGTGTGACAATATGAAGAACACGCTAATAATTAAACAACTAGTTGAACAAACGGAACATGTATATGTCTAAAACCTACTCAAAGACTTGCTCATCGGTATCCAAGTTTCTACAAGATGTCCTGGTAATCTGTCATCCTGTGTTCCGACTTACTCCTAAGAAACTTCTCACACTTTAGTCTTTAGCCTTCACCTTTGAGTCTTTTGACCGTTCGACTGATGTATTTTTTGTACTCCTAAGTACATTATAACCTGGTAGCATTTTTTTAATTCTATGAAAAAAGTGGTAGTAAAAAAATTGAAATTACAAGAGCCTTAGCAAAAAATAATAAATAGAAGAGATGAGAAATGCTCCAAAGATTTAGAAGACCTTCTCTAACAAGTGTTTGATGTATTTGGCCTAAGGTAACCATGTAAACTATCACCGGGTGAATTTGTAACTAATATAATACAAGTGTACTAAGCTTTGGATTTTTTTTTATAACTTACTACGGAGTATTTCTTTTCAGCTCAAAATACAATACTACTCTAAAATCAAGATTAATTCTCCCCTTTGTCACCAAAAAAATCAATATTTGCTATCAAAACTAAAACAATATTAATATAAAATTTTTATTTTTATTAAGTGACTAAACAAAATAGCTACTCAAACATTTCACCACATAATTGCCACTTTTTCCTGTGACATCCATTCTCTTTCCTAGTTTCCTCTCTCACACACACACACAACTCCTTCAACCTTGCAACAACAACTCAGTTGTGCTTTCAACAAGCTCTCTTTTAACCAACTATATACTAACAGGTAACTTAACTTTTCTCTCTACCTACGTGCGTCCATTTATGTGGGGATTATGCAGGGTTTATGCCATACTCATAGTAGTTTGATATACTCATTGATTTTTGCTACAAAGAACTGAACTTTTTTTTATCAAAATCTGACCCTCAAATGGAACATGGGTATTGTATTGTTAATTTATTTCTCGTATGTGATTTCTAATTTCTTGATGTATTGTTAGTTACCACCTGCCAATGTAGGAAAATGATTTTAGTTTTTAATCAATCATTGGGGTTTGACAGATAGTAGTGTTTTTTTATGCTATGTTGGCATTGGTTTGTAGAAAGATGAAATCTTTTGGATATATACATAGAAATTATTAATACCCATTTGCCCATTTGAGCTGCTTGAAGAAAACACTGACCCAAAAGTAAGAAAAAAGAAAGAATTTAAGAGCTTGATGGATAAATGATCTTGGTGGTTTGGTAGAACAATCAATGTGTTGGGATGAATATGACTGGATATAGTATGTGTGCCTTCTGCTTTTTTTCTAGTGGTTTATTATGCTAGGACTATCGGCAAATTGCTCGCCGAATGAGTTGTTGTATTGTTAAAAGGATTGAACCGCGAAAATGACAGTGGGGTTCAAGGTGGATGGAGTTTTGATTGTGCCCTCAAGTTTATCTATTTATTTTAGTTGTAGTGGAAATTAAGGTTAGTGCCGGAACGATCTGTAGATGATAGCTAGTGTGCCAAAGGAATGGAAAGTAAAATTGGATTAAGTGATGGTTTCTTGTGCTGGAAATGGATTCAGCTACTTTGCTTCGCGATTTGAGGGGGAAATGTTTATGGTGTGGACTATGTATATTGGTTTGATCATATCAGTTCGTGATCCGATTGAGGCCAATTTTCTCCCCAAATCATATGTTTATATTGCTACTTGATTTGTTCAAGGTAGTTTTGAATGCGTTTAGCCCACATATGAGTTGGTTATGACCGTAATGAGGCGGTTATGGTTGAAGTGATTTTTTACTGCTTCTTTTAGTTTCCAGTGTGACCAAGGTTGTGGAAGTAGAATCTAAGCAAATGATTTCGATGACTACCAAGTAGTGGTCAGTGATTACAGTTGGGCATTTTGATTGATGGTAAAGGTAGTATTTTACAATGATGTTGTCTGAATTACTGAATAACAAAGCTTGTAAGCTTTTAGTTAGTGTGCAGTGGCGCTGTCTCTGATTAAAATTCCTTCTGCTTCATTTGCCCACTTGAATATTGGTGGTTGTTGTTTGAAGCCTTCTTTGGCTCAGTCCAGTAGCTCATCCTAGTCTATCTTGTTCATTTCTTTCGGAAAAAAAGTTGTAATGGAATTACAGGAGCAAGGGGGAGGTTTGGGAAAGGGGTACACCCGATGGGGAAGACAAAATCATAGTGAAATCCAGGGAATGAGTTACTTTTTGAAGAATCTCCTGAGTTTTTAGACTCTTTGGTTATGGTACAATTCGCTTTTATAGCTGCTGTAGTTGCAACTTGCTACTAACAGAGTAACAGATGTGAAGGCCGAGGGAATACATCACTAGGCTGTTACTAACATGTAATGTTTTTTCTTTCTTTCAAAAACACAAACTAGACAATAGACACATAGTCTTTTGTGGCATTGGCATGGTGTGAATTGAAAGAACTTTCAAACTTGTAGAAGCCAAGGCAAGCTCTATGTTATGTTTGATAATTATTTCCTCCGTTCACTTGTATTTTAAGGATTGGTTTTTGAGGGTTGGTGATGGAGCTGATTGAGAGTGCTTTAATTTTTGCATCCCTCATTTCTACCAAAGAGATGTTCACACTGAGGCGACGACGACCACTGTCTTTCATGAAAGGAAAGAGAACTATGAGATCTCGAGAGACCACCGAGTGAGGCGCGAAAGGCTGGAAGTGGCAACTATACATTAGCTGAAACTTTAGAGCCCGCTGCCATTTACTTTTGTAGCGAAGTCATTATCTAATTTGATGGAAGCAATACCTATTATCTAATTTGATGTGAAATTGAGATTGCTTTAGGGGATTCTGTTCTACCAACGTCTTTCAGTCTCTCTTTTTTGTTATTATATTAACCAATTGTGTGAAGTCATTATCAGTCCTTCCTTACAAGCTTTTGGCAACCTTAGCCTTAATATGCTTTATCTGGTGTTAATGAATGATCATCATGTTTGTTCCTTTTATGAAGATTTCTTAAGAGAAACTTATTTTGAGTAACATTCACAAACCCTTTGATTTCATATACTGTCCTGTATATTTGTTAGGAACAGAAATGTAATGGGCTTTGATATAATGTATGTGTACTGAAGTTAAATCAGTAATTTCTTGCTAATTCAAGAGGTCAGCTCTTTTCGTGTTGAAATGGATTCAGTTACTTCTCGATTCGAGGGCTGAAAGGTGATAGTGTAGACTCTAGACTATATGTTTTTGTTTGATCGTACCACTTCATGATCCCGTTAAGGCCAAGGCCAATGTTTTTCTCCAAATCATTATATTATGTGGCAACATCATTTGTTTAGGGTAGCTCAGAGGATCTGAGATGGAATGCAAGTTCTCCCTATCAATTATCTTGTTAGTAGGCTTCACTTCTTTCTTTTTTTGGAAGGCGGGATAGGACATATTTGGTTACCTGTAACATTAAGTTATTCTAGGACTCCTGCCGAATACTGTATTTCTCATTATGTTTGCATGAGTAGTTACTGGGATTCTACAGTAGTCATGGGATTTTTGGTTTGCAACTTGCAAGTACCTACTATGTGCTGATATTCTGTTTAGAGCTTATTCAGGGTTGAGGGGCATGTCGAACCAACTGTGAAATAGTGAGCAATGCTATACATACTATGTAGGACAGTAGGAGGATTTGTCTAGGAATCTAATCTCTTACTTGATGTCCCATTATTATCAGTTTACAAGATGATAGAGGATTTGTTGAATTGACCAAGATGCAGATATCTCATTCAAGAGACTAAATGAACGTTTCTTTTTTTTTCTTTTCTTTTTCCAGTTTTAGGAACGCTACGAAGTTGTGATTGCTTATATATAACAGGTGTACTCTTTGCTATTAACTTTAGCTTTCTGAAGCCCCGCGGATAACTAGACTGAATTGTCTTTAATATAATCTTCTTTTCGATTTGCAGATCAAAAGCCTAGAACTTGAGCGATGCCTCATAGGACCCGGCCAATGACAGCACTTCTTGTATTTACTGGCCTGAATGCTGTTTTGGTGTCTACAATCTCACCTGTCTATGATTATGTGTGCTTCCATCCTTACTGGGAAAGAAGGGTATGACCTTTATTCTTTTCTTTCTTGTGTCCTCTATTTTCTCCGGTATTGTACCATTCAGTTTTTAAAGTACCTAATTGTGCTTTGCATGCCGAAGAGTCTATCTAGTTCAGTGTCACATGATACGTGGAACGTTCCGGTGCCCGATAGGGGATTGGGAATGATGTTTACTAGCTAGATGTGTCTATGGTGCATTAGGTGAGTTGGTATACATGTTTTGGCACGTTGTACGCTGTCCACATAAGTTTGGGTACGCGTAGCGTAGCGTATTGGATCGTTATTCAATTAGGCTAACAAAAATAAAAGTAGTAAACATTAATAAGAAGGCAATAAGGTACTCGGCACCGGTGTAATTACATTCTCTTTGATGTCTGGTAATCTGTCTAAGATTTGAGTCTCTGATTGATTTAGGAGCTCTGGGACTCTTGTTGAAAGAACCAAAATGCGAACAAAGTTTGTGATTTATTGAGTAGGTCTGGGACTGAGAGAACTAAAATGCGAACAAATCCAAATTGTTTCTCTAACAAATTATGCTAACCAGTACGCGGTTCTCAGAGAGGGGTAGCAATTTTTTTGATGCTGGTGTTGTTTCCCTGTGCCTCTGTTGCTCGTCATCTCTTTGTTTTGGCTTTATGCATGCATGGTAAGTGTAGTTTTCTCAGACGGCACGTAGGATTTTTAGTGACTTCGGGTAGTACGCTGTCAATCTTTCTTGTCGGATCACAACTTGTTTCAGGATCTGGTAAGTTTCCTGTCAGTATTGAGCTACATGGTGCTTTACTCTTCTGTAGTTTTACTGTGACATCTATCATCTGCAAGACTCATAAAAGCTTTTTACAGAGACACGATATCTTTTACTTAGAAAAAATGCAGAGGAAGTTTTGGTTGCTATTTAAGAATATTGTCCCCCCAGGTTTATTGACTTACCTGTTTAGTCACTTGGTATGAATTCTTAATGCTATCTTCAAATGCATTTCATATGGCAACTAAATTGCAAAGAGGCAGTATAATTTCTTGTACATAGTGCGTATGTTCTTTGTTTATCCTGTCCAAGGATTATGCAAAGAATAGCGTCATGGGTTATGTACTTGTGTGGTCAACTAATTACTGTTCAATCTATGCAAGAAAGTGGCCACCTTCTATGTTACTCGGACACTTGTAAATGGTCAAGGATCATGGTTGGACACGATTAGACGTGAGATCCGACACTTCTCACGTGTTCCTTGTGTGTATATGGGACACGATCCAGATATCCGTTCTTGTAGGAAGAAAAAAAAATGATCCTAGGATCCGAGCTTGGTGTGGCTCAGAGAAGACTGATATTCTGGGGGCTTCTTTACATTGTTTATAAGATTGTTTAAATACAAATTTAGGACCGAATTTGGAACTATGTTTTGTGTCTGGTCATCTTGAAGACCGGATAATCATTTCCAAGTGTTCTATGCTTGTATCCTCATATCCGAGAGTCCAATCCCCGGATCTTCAATTTTTGAAAATTAGTATCTTCAATTTTTGAAACTTAGTATCCGATACAGGGATACGCGTCCGAATCGTATCCAGATCCCAGAGTCTGAGTAACATAGGCCACCTTTCATTTTTATTACCAATGGCTTTGATGATAATTTCAATCTTTCGTATCTACAACGAGTTTGTAATGCGTTTCCCACCCATTGCAGAGAGAACGGCGTCGAGTGGAACGTGAAGCTTCCCTGAAAAAGGAGCCCATGTCAACATAGTTGCAGCATTGAACCCAAGCTTTTTGGAGTTCTCAAAGAGGACCATGGCCCTGAAAAGTGGTCCTGTTTGTGAATTGTGATACTTACGTTGCTTAGCTGAGGAGCTTATTGCATTTGTCCAGTATCAATTGAAGCACTTTGCGGACAGTTTTAAGATTGAAGTCATCTTACAATTTTGGTTATCTTGTCATCCTTGTAAATTTTTTCGATGATATCTGCATCCTAGGAGTAGTATCTTTACAGTTGGCTAGGTTAATTTATGTTGATCGCTTAAAGCAATCAACTTACATTTATGTTTATATATCCCCTTGCCCTAAAGCAAGTGATTTTTTTTTTAATCACTTCCTGAGTTCCTGGTATTGCTTGCTGTTGAATGAGACTGGGCCTGGTATAATGATACCAAATTATCAACTTTAGTATGTGCCTCGTTTCTATAGCTTTCTTTTCTGTGAAGGGTCTCAAAGGCTAACGGACGCATATTCAATCTGAAGTTACTACATAGATGCCGACACATATCATGACTTGGAGTAGAAGTTTAGTATTTAGTATAAAAGTGTACACTGCGTAGTATAATGTGTATGAGTATGTGATGTTGTCTACATCTTGCAAAATTGACCCGAATCCGTTGGCCTGAACTAAACCACCCGACCCGAAAGCCGAAATAGACTCAAAGTTACAACCCGAAGTGAACCCAAAACACGATTCACCCGATCAAATAGAACCCGACCCGGAAATTTCCGAGCAAATGTGCTCAAAATGCATTTTTTAAGTGAAATGTATCAAAAAATAATAGATCATATCACGACCTGAACCCTAATCCGACCCAAAAATAAGAAATCAGATTGACCCGAACCGAAACCGAACCGTTCAACCCACTGACAGGTCTAATGATGTCGTTAAATGCAATATTTCAAAGGACAAGTGAATTTGCTCAAGGGAAGAAAAAAAAGAGTAGAAGAAACTAAGAATAAGTGACCTTTGTTGTATCCTATATACCGAATTTTGAAATATCTGGGATTTACTTGTTGAGTATATATGTGCAATGTTCTAAAGAAATACGAGCAGATAATTCAGTGCTCGTTATAGAGCATTAGCTTTTAAAGACGAAAATGTCAATTCTCGATGGTTTATACCTGGGCCGGTACAGTCGAAAGCTGTCCAATCCATTATGATATCTGGCCCAAATTTATGATAATTTTCTGAATTTAATGATGATAACCCCCCTTTTTTGTGTCAATAAACCATAATTATTCACTGTTACAATCCGACATGCTGCTTTCTAGTATATTTCTTTAAAGGGTAAAAAGTTGGTGATGGGATCGTGCATGAAATTCGTTTATATTAAAAGAATAAAAAATCTTTAGTATATCAGATGTAAATTTACACCAGACAAATTTGTTACTAATAATGAGGCACCGGTTAATAATATTTGTAAGGTGACTCATGAGTATATATTATACCTCGTAACGCTTTAACAAAAAGTGTACCTAAGAATAGATATTTAACTTATTCCGCCCTCTATGGCTCTATGGTAGTAGAATATCGAGAAAGAACTACTTGAGAAAATTAATACACTAAAAAAATTGTCAAAATGACCTATTTGCACTAGTGAGAGTTGAGTTGGGTGCGTGAGTGGAATCTGTTTGCAGGACCAAACCGCAAAGGGCCATTGGACCCGCCAAACCAAAGACAGTTAAAATGCTTGAGAACACTGAAGCTGGAGAGAGAATGAAGTACAGTGCATAATATTTGTGTTGTGTTTTCGTTGTTACAAATGTTACTAACTAATCCTATTGTCTATAATGAGTTGTGTGTTACTTGTGTGCACGCTTTGTCTCTCTCAGTACGCAAACCCATGTGCCTCCCCCCTTGCATGTGCACTTGTCCCATCTTGCCCACCTTTTCTCTTTTCTTCTTTTCGCTTTTCCTCTCTAATCTCTCTATCGATTGTTCTCTGCTCTGAGGGCATTTCGGTCTTTTCGATTCCTCTGCCCTTTTCATCATCTGTTCTTTTGCCACCTGTCATTCCAGTCACGTGCCAGTCGCAAGAATTTCTTTTTGGTCACAAGAATTTGGTTCTCAGCCTTTTATTATTTTTTGGGTTATGGATGGAGAGGCCTTTGTTTGATGGGCATTGAGGTTTCAACATTTCTGGAACATAAGATAAAGATGGTTAAGCATAAAAGAATGATTCTTGATCACTTGAAATGTCCTTTGATTGTTACTTAAATAGTAACCTTTCTACAATCCGATCTCTGTGTGTGACTGTGTTTAATCAGAATAGGATTTTCACTCATCTTAGTGCCTTGAAAAAATAATTAAAAAACCCTTTTAATAATGGTCCTTTTTTTACCTTTTATGATTGGAATGAACTTCTAATAACTCTATTAAAATACTCCATTTCTTGTTGTTTTTTCCAAAGATTCAACATATATAAACCATTAATTACCTTTATAATGTCATTAGTTAGTCCCTTTATTATTTGTTATAAATCAACCTGTGTACCAATGACTTACTGATTAACTGAAACTTTTGTTTAATTGTCTTTTCACACAATACTCATTCAGACTCTATCAATATTAGACTTTTATTAAAGTACATGGTGATACTTTTTCAATGATATACTCCCTTTGTTCCAATTTTATGTTCCACCCAACCACATGCACGTGGTTTAAAGAAATGCATACTTAGAATAATTAAGCTCATTTCACCCTTAAAGTTTCATGAAAATAACACAATCCACATGAAGGGTATGGGGAAGGTATGGGCTAGGAAGGGTAAAATGGTAACTGAGAGTGTGAACACAATGAAATTCTTATTAAAAAGGCAATGTTATGGAAACCGAACCGGACCGACTGGTTGAACCAGAATCGGTGGTCCGTCCGGTTCCCAGACACCCCCAAAACTAGACTGGTCAATAACTTACTAGTCCGGTTAGAAGTGGCGGTTCTGACTGTTTTCATGCCGTTCTTTACCGGTTCTCAAGAAAAAAATACCAATTTTGACCGACTTTTTACATCGGTCGAACTAGTAAACCAGTTGAGAGATCGGTTTGGTTTTCAAAATATTGCTGAAAAGGGAAAGTTAAAGATAATAGTGGAACGCCCAAAATGAAAAAGTGGAACATAAAATTGGAATTGAGGTAGTACAAAGAAAATTGAAACTGATGTAGTACAAGGATTCACGAATAAATATCAGTACAACTTCTTACGATAAAAAACGAATTAAACTGAACTAAAATTCTATAATTGAATTAAACTTAAAATAAGTTTTTAGAAGTTGAAAAACTAAGGCACCAAAAAAATATTGTGTTTTATCTAACCATTATTCTGATAAACATCTAGCCACAACTATATTCGAAAAAATTCTCTCGAAGTTAGGATGCTTTGTTATAATAGTCTTTATTGTAGTGGAAATTTTCATGGATATCAATTAATCGGAAACAATTGAAATAAATGTTTGATTATCATTATTTGGAAAAATAATAATCTAAAAGGGTTGTTTTTTAAAAAAAAAATTTTGTTGAATTGACTCATATGGTCTAATTATACATATGACTCAATTTAAATTGTGAATGCCGTGTAACTTATTAAATATTGTCTTCGTCAATATTGAATGATATGATCTCATCTTTGCACAATAATAATTTAATTTTATATTAATACAAAATTATAAAAAATATATTACATGTAAATAAAATTTAATAATAGTATCTTTATATTATAATTCAAGTAATTTCATATAAAAATAGTGGCTAAAGTTTAATCTCGAAGATCAGTAAAATGAGAGTGTATCACTCAATAATGGACAGATTGAGTGGAAACAAAGAAAGATTTTTTTCAAAAAAAAATAGTCATTCTTTATTTCTATGTATCCATTTTCTCCCCTTAGCATTATCAGGACTCAAGAAGTCAAGAGTCAAGAGTCAAGAGGTTATGTTGAAAATATGTTGAAATTAATAACTCCATTAACTTCAATTGCTTTTTGGGTACTTTTTCCATTATTCAACTCCCCTTTTGACAAGGGAAAAAATACGCAAAGAAAACGGATGCGATTAAGTAAGCTTTCGCGCGACTTTAAGAATTAAGTTTTCTGAACGTTGTGAACTTGCCGATTGTCTTTTTGACAAAAACGAACGAATAGAAGTGTTGTATTATTAATATCAGATTAAAATTTCTAGAACATGCCATAAGTCAAAGAGAGGGTTGCTTTGGCTTCGAGTCTCATTGAGTTTGTTTTTGAGGACACGATCACACGAGTGTAGCATAAAATACCAAACATGGATCCGTATGATGGTGATTATTTTGTCCGTTCACTCCTACAATAGTATAAATTTATATCATCTACAAGTTATCTATGGCAAAAGAAAGGGTGGCATTTGGCAATATTGCTTATTTTTGCGGCCTACACCAAACGATAATACTACACGAAAACTCGAAAAGCCTAAGCTGAAGTAGTTAAGTGTTTTGGTAGATTTGGTTAAGGGACCACAGTTTGTGAGTGCCTTATACATCCGTTTATGAGATAGCTACAAAAGTTTCATAGCCGTTGGATAAATGAGCACCAAAAGCTTAGGACCCACGATAAGCATATCATTGTGTTTGAGTGGGCATGAACACATCATATGATTTATAAGCTAAGATTTCCTCGTATAGCCATTTCTTTCACCCAAACTAGATAGTGTGCTTCAATGGAAAGACAGGGTAATGTGATTAACAGATAGGTCACCGCGTACTAATAATGTCTGAAAAACAATCCCTTTACTGATCACAGTGCCTTTTTCCTCGAAAGTGCGAGTCTCAATCAAAGTAATGAGTGTTATATCATGTAGACCATTTGATCACATGACTCCTTACATCTCATCAACAAATGGTCTCCCACACCGATCTTTCCCTTTGATTAGCAATTCACTGCGTGTTTACAATTGTTAAGTATGTTAGAAACGAGACAACTACTGAAAATTTCACTAATTACCATTACAAGAGGACATTTTCCAATAAAATATACTTCATATGTATGCAATGCCAAAGGGTATATACACAAGATGCCATAAGAGCATTTTGTTCCATTTAGATTATTTCAACTCGATAATGATTATAGTTATAATTGTACACATTATAAGTTCAATTAACTTTTTTCTTTGTTCAATTTGGTTGAATAATTAAAATCAATCTTTTGCTTGTTCCATTGTCGCTAGTATAACAGATTTAAGATTGTGTTTTGTTCATCTACAAGACTACAATGTTATCAGTTCAATTCAATTTAAGTTAATATTTTAACTTTTTTAGTTTTATCAGTACAAGCCTTTTACAGACGAATGAAATGACCTTATTTATCTGGTATTACAGTCTATTTTGAAAAATTCAATTATAAATAATTATCCCAAAATCTAGTTTTGGATTTCCTCGCTCTTGGATCTTCTCCTTTTCATGTGTTCTTCCAATTGTCTTCACTCTATTTTTGCTTTTTTCCCTCTCTCTCTTAATCAAATGGTAAAAAAAACAACTCCATCTTAATCTAACGAATCAAAATTGGATAATTGTATATTAATGTTCTTTGACAACCGGAGATGATCCAACCCGATTTCATTCACCCTCTCGCCGAAGTTTGACCCTTTATATATGATTTTTTTTACTGGTTTTCTTGATTACTCAAGTAAGACGTAGCTTTGTCTCACTAAAATTAAGTTGATTTTCTTTATAAAAAATCCATCTTTTTCATTATGATTTTTCATTTAGTTATAATTTCAATTAAATTAAATCAAATTCCCTATTCGACCCGTAAGAAATTATGAATTATCCAACATGTGTAGTTCCCCTTTGGTTTGGTCGAAAGAATTGAACTTTTTTATCTGAGCTAAGCCTATAAATGTACTGCAAAAATATCTTACGTCCAACTTCCTGAAATGTGTGTGAACGAGGAGTCAAAATGCATCTAATTCTTCTCCAATCAGTCAAATCTGCCACTACTGCTGCCAGACAGACAACCAGAAGGAATATTTTCCCATGAATAAACGAACTACTAATGATCAGATTAACAAAGCAAAGCATTCGCCAGAAAAGCCAGACGAGAAAGATAAAAAGAACATTACAGTAGTCACGTACTCTCGTCACGTGTCGTACAACAGTGAGTGACAATGTGCTCACACACTCAAATCAATCTCTCATTCCTCTCTGTAAACCTCTGTTTAAAAACGTGAACCAATCATTCATTTCACAAATCATAACACCCCCCAAATCATTATTCTTTAATGGTGGTTCTTAAATGAAGTGAATTCGAAGTAAATTCGAAGTTTATATTGTTGTGCTAAACTAAACTGACCACTCGTACATATATATAAAATGTAGTTTTATATATCCATAAAAAATAATGTAATTTTATAAAAGCAATGATATGATTTTAAAAAGTAACTGTGTATCTAGACAATTAAACAAAAAATTCAATTCAATTGTTAGAAATTTAGTTTAATCCAATTTAGTAAATTTTACCTGATAAGAACAGGCCCTTAGTAGTTGACTATAGTTAAGTTCGAAATTCGTGGGCCTAAGAAGTTGGGATTTCGATTATCATTAGCAAACATTTGTATGTCATTGAAAGGCCACACTATTAGATTTTCATAAGACGGAATTATATGTTTTTAAATTAAAATTAATTGTGAAAACCAATATAAAAGACGCTTCAATTCGTCTCTATTTCGTTCAATTTAGTTTGCTTAATCTAGCAAGCCTAGCAGAAACTGAAATTGGAGCTGAAACTTATTAGTTAGCTATAGCTTAATAAGTAATCTAATTAGGATGTTAGACGAAGTAGATGAAGCTAAAACTGATTATGTAAAATGACATAAAAGAAAAATTATAATTACCAATTATAAAGGGTAATATTTTATTTGGGTATATAGAAAACTTATTAATATGAAATTATGGCTCATACAACTTACATAAGTGAGGGTAGCTTATTTGATTACATCTCCCATAATTTGACAAAACGAACACAACTTATTTGCAAAACTTAAGTTTATCTTGTAAGATGAGTTTAAGATTATGGAATAAACTGCCAATAAGCTGCCAAAACGAACATGGCTAAATAAACTAGTTGTCTTTAATCTACATCACTATTTTTTGCCCAATTTTGTGCAATGCATTTTAATGAATTCTACATCGATTATAATTTCAACCACATTTAATTAATTTAAAGTTAATTCAAACTCATTCAGCACCATTCATGTGTTTTATATGAGCACGTTATTTTCAAAATCTAATAATTCCTTTCCAATAAAGTTAAGTTTAATTTCAGTTCGTTGGACATTTTATCTTTTGATCGTATAAGTTTATGACGACTATATCTTTTCGTAATTATTTGTATATCATGGAATATATGTCACTATATTTCCACAAAAGCCAACATTAGTAAACTTTTCTTGAAAAAGCGAGTATAAGTGTCAAAATAACTAAACAAAAATTTAAATTTAAGTTGAGTTTTTTTACAATTTTTGTTATAATTTTAAGTATCTTTATTTATTTTTTTAGTTCATAATCTTTTAGTTTTTTCCCGTTGAGTTAACTTCATATCTTAAAATATCCAAAAAAAACTTCATATCTTTAGGTCTGTTCGGCAAACCCAACTGTAGCTGAAACTGATTAGGTAGCTGAAACTGATTAGTTAGCTTAAGTTGAAGCTGAAGCTTAATAGATAATTTAATTATGGTGTTCGGATGAAGTAGCTGAAGCTGATTAATATAAAATGACATAAAAGGACAATTATAATTGCCATATATGGGATAATATTTTCAGTAGGGGTAATATTGGAATATAAAAAGCTTATTGATAGGAGATTATTTGATAAGCTAGCTCACATAGCTTACCAAATAAGCTAGCTTATTTGATAAGCTGTCTGCATAAGCTGACAAAACGAACACAGCTTATCTGTAAAAGTTAAATTTATCTTATAAGATAGCTTAAGATTATTGAATAAGTGACGCCAATAAGCTGCGAAAGGCCTAAATATGATGAAAACACACCCCTAGTCTTAGTGAATATAAATGGAAAAGAAGATGCCCATTCCTCTCCTTAATTTAATCCCTTTTCGCCTTTTAAACCCCGCCTAAACCCCCCTTTTTCCTCTCAAATAATCAAATCAAAATTAAGTCACATAATTACAAATATATAATCCATCCTCCTTTCAAATCATTTCCTTTCTTTTCATTTCACTAACCAAAACTCTCTCTCTCTCTCTCTCTCTCACTCTCTCTCTTATTATTCCCAAACACTCTTCTCTACTCCACTCTCTCTCTTAACACGCTCAACAGATCTCTCTCTCAAGCATGGGAGTGAACGGGGAGATGACCCCAGGAGAAGTACCACCAGGAGGAGGAGGAGGAGGGCCAAGGCTGACACCATCAGCGTCATTCAAAGGAAGTAACAGTATGAGAAAAAGGAACAACAGTTTTAGTGTTAGTGGTGGTGGTGGTGGGGGGCATCATTCGAGGGTGAATTCGGATATGGAAGATGTTGTTCATATGCTTCATGGCTCTGATCCTGTTCGTGTTGAACTTACTCGCTTAGAGAATGAAGTTCGAGGTTGGTCTCATTCTCTCTCCTCATCTTTTTTTGTTTGTGGGTTTTTGTTTTTGATCTGTGGTTTGGCATTTGGGGTTCTTGTGTGATTTGGGAAGTGGGTTTTTGTTTTGTGATTTGTTGTAGGTAGAATTTGGAAAATAAACTAATTTTGCTAAGGAAAGTTTGAGTTTTTTTTTTTAAATTAAAAGATTGGGCATTTGGGATAGTTTTTTTTGTTGAATTTGTGATTTGGGTATTTGTGGGTTTGTTTTTTTATTAGAGGAATCACAATTTTTTATTTTGGTAGAATTATTTTTTAAGAAAAAGAATAGTTTGGTGGGAATAATAATAATTATTATTAAAGTTTGGTGATTGGGATTTTGTTTTGGTACTAATGGTGGGCATTTTTCCAGTGGATCAGTGGAGAAAAGCTTGTTTCCTAAATTGGAAATTTTAATTTTTGAATGAATTGCAACAAAAAAATAAAAGATAATTTGGAGAGCTAGAAATTTGAATTCATTTGGTTGTGGAAGATTAAATTCAATTGTTTTTTTTTTGGGAAAAGAATTGATTTTTATGATTAAAGTTGTTTCCTTTATTCTCTTGGTGATTGAGATTTTGCTTGGATAGTGTTGATGGGCATTTCAAATTGGATCATTTGAGAAAACCTTGCGTATTTGGTTGATATTTTAATGGAAATTTGTTTTCTTAGTTGATCAATTCAAATTTGATATGTTGTTTTTCCCCTTATTTTAAAATAAAATAATTTTTGGTTCACTAGGACATGAAAAAGTTTCAATCTTTCTTTGGTTTTATTCCTTTTGATGGAGTTTAACATGGACTTTCAAATTTAATTACTGCAGTATCTTTTTTTAATATTAAAACTTTTTGGGCATATGGGTGGTCAGTGGCCTCACTGGCTTGCTTGATGTGCCTTATTCTTTACTTTTCCTTTCTTTTTACCTTTTGAATGAAATCTTCTAATTCAATACTTCGTGACTTCCAATGTTCGTTGAGGTGATGATGATCTAATGTAATGTTAGGATAATGACACTATCATATTTAATGAATTAATAATCTTCTGGCAACTAACTGCCTTCTCCTGGTTTGGAGCCTTGGAAATGGCAATGGCACACATTGGGCAATGTATTCGAGAAAGTTGTGTTAAACATAGATTTGAATCAATTTACGATATGATTTGGTCTCTTCACTTGTTTCCTGCATTTGGGTCTCTTTTGGTCGGATCAAATGTTCAGTATATCCAGGGACATTGCCCCCCTTTTCTCTCCTTAAAAAAATTAATATATCATAGTGAAGGAACTTGCTTAATGTAATAATATATATGGATGTATTGAATAGAGTAAGCCCTTATTAATGTGAGGGCTCGGTGTGAAGGGCTCGGTATAGCGGTGGTCGTGGCCTCTTCGGACGATGGAGCTAATTAGTTAATTCTTAATACAGTAGAAGCTCTTTTTGGTAGCGCAAATGCTCTTGGTCTGGACAACCTAGGAATAGGAATAGGAAAAGATTGGTAATTTTCTTATTTTAGTTACAGTGTTACCAAGTTGGTGGATTAGAATCTAAGCATATGATTTTCAATGACAACCAAGTGGTGGTCAGTGATTACAGTTCAGCATTTTGATTGATGGGAGAAGGGAATATTCTGCCTAAGATATTGTCTCAATTACTGGTTGGCTGAGCTTGTGTATTGTAACTTAGCAAGACTATTTCCAGAGGGATTGAAATTCCTTCTGCTGCATGTGCTCACAAGAATAAAGGTGGTTGCTTTTTGATGTTGACTTTTGGGAAATGCTACATGGACTCAATTTGTTGCTGCTTGCAGCCTATCTTGTTGATTCCTTTAGAAAAAAAGTTTTAATGAAAATTTTGGAGCATAATATAGTTCGTAGTATGGAAAACCTATGCAGTTGGATACTGGGATGGTCCCGAATTTTGTAATCCAGGGATGGAGCTAATCTGAAGAGATTCCCCGGAATGTAGACTCTTTGGATAATTGGATAATTCTTTTTCGTAGTTATTTCAGTTCCAACTAACCGTTGTGAAGGGATTACTTAACAAGTCTGTTCCTAAGTTGTAATGGTATTTTGTGGAATGGAGTGAATTATGTTCCTAACTTGTAAAGGTATTTTGTGGAATGGAGTGAATTATGTTCCTAACTTGTAAAGGTATTTTGTGGAATGGAGTGAATTGAAAGTACAGTGAATACTTGTAGAAGCAAAGGTAGGCTCTATGTCTGTGTTCTATTAATATTTCCTTCCTAACCCATGCCTTTAAGGATATATGATTTGAGGGTCATTGATGGAGCTGATTTGGACTGCCTTACTTGTACATACTACTGAGAGATGTACTCTTTAAGGTGACCATAACCACTGTCTTTCATGAAAGGAAAGCCAATTATGAGATCTTGAAAGACCACTTACCGAGTCATGAATAATAGGCTGGAAGTGGCAACTCTACATCAGCTGAAACTTTAGAAACCTATTGTCATTTGTTTTGGTTGTGGAAAGTAATAGGAAAGGAATACAAATTCGATATGGAAGTGAAGAGGAAAAAGAAATTGCTTTTTTTGGTTCACTACATTTAAACGGAATGGGATAAATAATTATCATCTAATGTGAAGTGAAAGTAAGATTGCTATTGGGAATTCTGTTTCTTGAATTTCTTCCGTCCCGCTTTCCTTTTTCTTATATAGCAACCATTTATGGGAAAGTCCTAAATTCCTTTTAAACTCAACTGATAGAGGGAGGGAGGGAGGTCAACCTCGCTAGCTTAGCCTTCTTAGGCTTTATCAGGTGTTAAATGAAAGATCTAAAGGCTTTCTTACTTCCGTATGAAGATATCTTAAGTGGAACTTAACTGGAGTAAATTTCACCCAAAATATTATATTTCTTTTATATTGTCATGAAAGTATAGTGGTCTTCTGATTTAATCATAAAGTGTACTGAATTTAGATTAGTACTTGTTCCCTTTTATTGCTATTAACTCAAAGAAGTTGTGCGTCTTTTGTTGCTTATTGGATGAGTGTTATGATTAATCTGGTGGTCGGCAAGTGAAAGCAGTGAAGTGTGCTAGGCTACATACAAGTGTTACTAATTATAGTGTAAGAGAGCTCATAATTTTTTTTTATTTTGTTTGCAGAGAAAGACAGGGAGTTGGGAGAGGCTGGTGCAGAAATCAGGGCACTAAGGCAATCAGAGCGTCTTAGAGAAAAGGCTGTGGAAGAGGTATATATAATATTAGACCCTACAGTTTTAATATTTCTTCACAAGAATACAGTGGGAAATTGGGAATGATGTGCAATTTGTTTACGGGTAGTGGAAGGTTTGTCCAATAACCATATTAGGTTTTATTTTTGCATAGTTACTAGTTAGTACCTCCAACTATCAAGAGTGTAGGTTAGAATAATAACTGTCTTCAGAAGTCAACACTTTGTTCTACAACTTTCCTTTTTCTGACCAATAAAGATTTTTCTGACTCTGATCTTACTTGGATTCCAGAAGAAAGACATACTAGTAGAAGATTCTCAATTGTCTGTTCATTGCTTTTGAACTGTTAGTGTAATTGATTCTTGGTAAATTTTTTCATAAAATTTCAAATCAATTATCAGCTGTGTATGCTGATACAAATTGCTTTTGGTTTCTAGCTGACCGAGGAGCTCAATAAGGTAGATGGAAAGCTGAAAGCAACTGAAGCTGTCTTGGAAAACAAGGTATGTTGTAGAAATTATTGGCCACTTGAGACTTGCTTTTTCTCCTTTGCTTGCTATTCTGAAATGTTTTGAGTTGAATTGTGCAGAATCTTGAAATCAAAAAAATAAATGAAGAAAAAAAATCAGCACTTGCTGCACAATTTGCTGCGGAAGCCACACTAAGGCGAGTACATGCTGCTCAGAAAGATGATGACATGCCACCCATTGAGGCTATTATTGCGCCACTGGAGGCAGAGCTTAAGCTCGCCCGGTCAGAGGTATACTTTCCATTATTAAGGGCCTAGTATTACTGCACCCATCAAACAAAGATCTTATTTAATCATTTTTTTTTGTAAATTTGCTAGACAGGTTATATCAGTCTCTCACAAGTTCTTTCTGTTATTTTGCTGATTTATCGCTTGCCTTCTCTTTTTCAGATTGCCAAGTTGCAGGATGACAACAAAGCATTAGATCGTCTTACCAAGTCCAAGGAGTCTGCGTTGTTGGAGGCCGAGAAGACTATTCAGATGGCTATGGCAAAAGCAGCTTTGGTTGATGATTTACAAAATAAGAATCAGGAGTTGATGAAACAGATTGAAATCTGTCAGGTTGGCCTTATTTACTACCACTTGAGACAATTTGTGCGCATGTTCTTTGCATCTCTTCTGAGTGAGTTTCATGAATTTTTGCAGGAGGAGAATAAAATTCTGGACAAAATGCATCGCCAAAAAGTTGCAGAGGTTGAGAAGCTTACCCAGACAGTTCGGGAGCTGGAGGAAGCTGTGTTGGCTGGTGGAGCTGCTGCCAATGCCGTGCGTGACTACCAGCGTAAAATGCAGGAGTTGAATGTAATAAGTCTTAAAATTTAGATCTCTCTTATATAATAACACGAGCCATTCTGTGTGAAATTCACTTGCTTTTAGTTGAATATGATAACCTGTTTGTGTAGGAGGAGAGGAAAACTTTAGACCGAGAGCTAGCCCGTGCAAAAGTTAATGCCAACAGGGTTGCTACTGTAGTGGCTAATGAATGGAAAGATGGCAATGACAAGGTTATGCCAGTGAAGCAGTGGCTTGAAGAGAGAAAGTATTATCAGGTATATATAGACATATATTTTTTCATGTGGATATTGCAGTATCAGTAGGCGTTGACATGTATTTTATATTGTGGTCTATGTGCAGGGAGAAATGCAGCAGCTTCGTGATAAGCTTGCCGTAGTAGAGCGGACAGCCAAAGCAGAAGCTCAGCTAAAAGTGAGGTCACTGATCTTGGTTTTTCCAGTGTTTTGTGTTTTGATTTTCTTTTGTCTGATATACTCAATGAATGACTTCTCACCAGGAAAAATACCAACTAAGATTCAAAGTTCTGGAAGAAAGGTTAAGAGGGTCTCCGAGTTCTAATTCATCTCGTGTAATATCTGAGAAGAGAAGCATAAGCAGTGGTCGTACACGGCGTCAATCTCTTGGAGGTGCTGAAAACTTTTCGAAATTGGCTTCTAATGGTTACTTAGCTAAGAGGACAACAAATTCACCATCAAGCGCCCTCCGTTCCAATAGTGCTGTGGCGTTGCTAAAGAATGTCAAAACATCATCTAGATCATTTGATGGTGGTAGCAAAGACGGAGAAAATGGTGGAGGTACAGTAACTACAGCTTCAAATGGTGCTGCTGTTCAGAATGGTACCCACAAAGATGGTGAACAGAATCTATGTGACAAACCTAAAATAGACTCAAACGATGTTGTGTCTGGAGCGTTGTACGATATGATACAGAAGGAAGTCATATCCCTTCGAAAAGCTTGTAATGAGAAAGATCAGAGTTTGAAGGACAAGGATGATGCTATCGAGGTTAGTCATTCATTTACATCGTCTTGTCCCCAACTCTCTTTCATGTTAGACCATCACAGATTCACAGCGAATCAATAGTTTTTTTTTCTTTGTTGAGCGTGCGGAATCAATGTTTCATTATGAATTATGCAGATGTTGTCCAAAAAGGTTGACACCTTGAACAAGGCAATGGAAGTTGAAGCTAAGAAAATGAGAAGAGAAGTAGCATCGATGGAGAAGGAAGTTACGGCAATGCGAATCAACAACAAAGAGAGCGACCAAAGGGCTCGTCGAATGAGTCTCGCAAGAGGGGTTGCAAATGGTTCTCAACCACATTCTGCAAGGTGAACGAACCTCTTTGAATTGACGACATCCTTTTCCCTTAAGACTTCTTTACAATCCTGCAGTCTTACATGCTAATGTTCAATTTTACAGGAATATCCGGAATTTGTAGGGGATGAGCACTGCAGTGACATGTATACACCACAAACTGAAACAAAAAAGAAAAAGTAAAAAAGAAGGCTTCCGTCTATTGAGTTCCTAGGATTAGGTTTTGTCTCTGATCTTCTTACCCTCATTCTCTTTTTGATCCTTTAGGCTTGCTGCTCCCTCAATTCATTTGTAAAGTACTGACTTGTTGAGTTGATCTAGGGGCATTTTAGTTTTTGCTCCCCGATCTTGTATATCTTTGTATTAACCACAGAATCTATGTGAAAGTAAATTTGGTAGTAATTCAAATGCGAGTTCTCATGAATGTCTTGTTACCGGTACTTTGAGCCAATCTTGAGGCTCGTATCAAGGAAATGCTGATCTGCTATACCTTAAGGCGCTTGACACTCGAAAGTTGACATTTGTTGCTTTAATCAGCCGATTTGGTCATTACTTGTTCCAAGCAATTGATTATGGGCAGTGGACGGTAGTTCAAGCTCAATAAAAATGTGTTATTGTTCCCCTCAAATAAAGAAGACTGTGTTTGTATTTCATTGTTTCAAGCAAATATAATGCATGACGTGAAAGTCCTATCTTGGCGACACACCTCTCACACTTGACAGCTACCACCATTAGGAGGCACTTGTTTTTACCTCAAATTGTATTGCTTCCTGTAACTTAGCATACAACAACCCACGCGACAAGAAGTTTTTTTTTTTTGACAGCTACGCCACAAGAAGTTACAATTACGTAGTACGTACTGACACATTGAACAAGGTGATGGAGTTCAAGCCAAGAAAAAGATGAGAAGAGAAGCAGTCGGGCGTCAATGTACCATAATGGTGTACCAATTCGTGCACTACTTGACCGTTCGTGCTTTATTAATGCATTAAAAAGAAAATACATTAACAAATCACAAAAACCTGAAATTAAAATGTAGACCGATTTATACACAATTTAGTACACCAAAACCTCTTTGGAAGAGAAGTCTCAGCAATTGTAAATTGTAATGAAGGAAGTTCCCATGATACGTCTAGGCCTCTACTTCGTAGCACACTAACACTTTGTGGTATGTTGTGGCGGTGTGGCCTATGGGTCTGAATGTCTGTTGGTCCAACAAATCCAACTATCCTTGGGCTGCTTGTCTACTCATCAGTCCCTCATTATTCAGAAGACGCTTCCCCTCTTCGAAAAAGCTGTTTCCTTAATGGGCCAAAAAGCCCAATCATCATCCATCACCACAGATATCGGCTTTTCAGCCCTTTAAAGACGCCCAAAATATAGGATTAACACAAAAGTCTTTTATCACTGTGGACCGACGTCCGACTGTACTCCTCTCTCTCTCCTGTAAAATAAAAAGCTTACTGTAAAACTAAAACTAAAACTAAAACTAAAACCCCAACACACAAACAAACATACGTACAGTCTTCTTCTGTAGGGTTTTAGACTGACTTCCAACGAAAAAGAAAAAGAAAAACATTTTCCCTTTTATCCTCTCTTCGCCCTTTTAAATATCTCCAACCAAAGAGACAGAAAAACTCACTTGACAAAATGGCGCTATTAAACTTAATTTCACGCCCTCGTAATTTCCTTTTCCTTTCTTCTTCTTCTCGTTTCACCCTCATGTCTTCTTCAATACGTTTCCTCTCTACTCTTCACTCTCACTCCCCCTCTACTCCACTCTCTCTCCTCCCACTCCCACTCCCACTCACCCCGAGGTGAGCTTTTGCTTCTTGTTAACTCCTTGTTTTACTTTTTTAAGATATGGGTTTTTGTTGTTTGCTTGTTTTTCTACTTACCCACTTGTAAAGTTTCATTCTTTTTAGTTTTTTTTTTTTACCATGTTGTGGGTTTTAGTTTGGGTGAAGTTGGTATTTGTTATTTTTGGATAAGATTAATTGTTTTTTGAGAAATTTGAATTTTGGGTTATTTTTCATTTTTGTATCATTTGAATGGTTTTGTTTCTTTTTTGTTCTTTCTAGATTGGTTGTCAAGTTTGTGTATGAGGTTTCATGGTTTGTAAGCATGTGAGGTTTCATTCATTCAATTGTGCAAAAGAATGAAAAATGAAAACAAAAACATTATGGATTTTTTGAGTTTTTTTTTGCTCACATTTGGATGGTATTAGTTTTTTTTGTTGTTTTGCAAAGGTTGTGTATAGTTAAGTTAGTTGTATGATGTTTTATTAAATTGTGTTGAGAAAAAAAGAATGCTTGATGGAATAGCATATAGCATTAGATAGTTGGTTATTTAGGGCGGTTTTGTATGACTGATTTGTACTGGACTGAATTGAAAACTCACGAATTGAAATCTCAGTGGCGTAGCCAAGATTTAAAAAATAGAGGGTCAAGAAAATTTGATTGCAATACTAAAATGAAATAAAATGTATCCACTCAAATAGAGTAGAAGGATTTTTATGTTACTTAGGGAGTTAGGGTAAATATTTAACATTTACACTCGGTTGTTGTTATTGTTGTATATAACAATTAAAGGGAATAAACAAAATAAGTTTTTTTTATATATAAGGAGGGGTCATTCGACCCCCCATGTGAACAGCTGGCTACACCCCTGTGAAATAAGAAACTCCTGAACTGAATGCTACGGAACTAAAATGAACGGCAAGCTGGAACTTCTTCTGTGTAAAAGGAGGTTATTTTGGGTGTGGCCATGGTTATACTATGTTCATAGGTACCTAAAGGTAGCTGTTTTTTTTTTATATTTATAATAAAGCAAAGGTAAACAGTAAGTTCATGAAGGTCTTTGCCATTGATTCATTTTTGTGTATAGTTATGCAAAATCTGTGTTCATTTTGTATGTCGGGCATTTGTTGAAATATCATAGATTGTTTCAGTTTTCAAATAACTTTGATAACTTGTAAATATGGATTACTGTTTGAGAAGCCTTCTCTACCATTTTTTGACCTCCGTTGTCCACTAATGGGCTCTGAGTTTCCTCCATCTAGAGCAGACAAAGCTTATCTGTGTTACGCTTGCATTAGCATGAGTTAGAAACAAGTTTATTATAAACTATAATCACGTGTTTGTTTTGTTTTAAAAGTTTTGTTGCGTGTGTTTGAGTGGGAAGTTGTGGATAGTCAAGAATATGTTTGTCCTTTACAGCATTGAAAATGATTCGAGGGTACAAATTTGCAGGGCATGTTTCGGGAATGATTATAGTTTATTGCTTCTTCTTGCATTGTCTATCTGCTATTAACCTTTCAGCTGCAAGTTAGAAGACTCTGCTTCTATGGACTTTAAATATCTGTTTTGAGGTGGTCGGTGTCATCTTCCATCTGTTGTTTTTAGTTGGCCAATGGGAAAAATAATTTTGTTCGTGTACCTTATCTGTTTAAGGTCATTATTATAGTTGTGTCACTCGTGTGGGATGGTTTTTTTGCTTTTCTGAGCATCGGACCTGAAGTTCAAGAAGTGGAATTATTCTGACTTTTCTGAGCCCTGGTCCTTTCTTTGCTTAGCTTATCGATTATAGTATGATTGAGTTTTGTGGGAATAATGATGTTCTTGAAATTTCGTCATCTGTTCAAAATTTGTGTGATTCTAGAGCAGTTTTTTGCTATACAGGGTAAATTTTAGCTTAAAGAGAGTTTCAGTTGGATGCTTGAGCAGAAATGTGGGGTCTCCTAAAGCGTTGATGTCCACCAGCACTGCCAATGAGGCAATCAAAGCGAGGGAAGCTCAAAAGGCTTATGGGTCTGATCAAATTCAGGTAAGGCTGTCAGGATCACGGAAAGTAGCACAGATGTGCTGGATACTTGAGTAACTTGACTGTGTTGATGCTTTGACCACAAACCTTTCTGAATCTCCCTGAAACAATCGTTGTGTTAGTGTTGCTGGAACAGTTTCCGCTTGGACTATATTTGGCTTATGTTTGGCAATGGCTGTCTTGTGCAGGTGTTGGAAGGCTTGGAAGCTGTCAGAAAAAGACCAGCAATGTATATTGGAAGCACAGGCCCTCGAGGTCTATTCCAATTGGTACCGTACTTCCATTCATCCTGATAACTACATTGAGTTTGTTATGATACTCTTGTGCATTGCATCCAAGTAAATAGGAGCATAACAAACTTGAACTAGAGAGAATACAATTCTGGATATTTCAGGTTAAAGAAATTCTGGATAATGGAGTTGATGAAGCACAAGCAGGTTTTGCAACAAGGATCAATGTTGAATTGCTTGGTGATAACTCTGTATGCATCACTGACAATGGACGCGGGGTATGACTCACTTTTTTGGTCTCAGTTCCTTGTTAGTGTATTATTGTTGGTAATTATCTCACGATTTCCTCCATCTTTAGTAGGGTTTGTTTACAATGACCTTCTTAGACGAACAACAGCTCTATTGCCTGCTCTCTTGCGATATCCTGCATTTGTTTCCTCTATTTCTTTTACAAGAAATTGTCTGTGCAAATGATGTTAATTGCCAAGTTTCATCTTTTGGCTAATTAACTAACTTATAATGGCTCAGTTATACTCTGTGCTTCTTAGTTCTGATCTGATGAAATTCCAAGGTCACATCTCTAGTGAAGGTCCTTTAGAAACAAGCTCTCTGAAAGCCATACTGGTTCTCCACTTACCCATACTACTGTCTGGTGTAATAATAATTAATAGGGGGGAGAGAAGTCAGGCTGTTGAAGGCCATGTCTAGTTAGCCCCCCTCCCCTTTTTTGTAAGTCAGACCCCTTTATATATTTGACTTTAATCAATTAACTATCCAGTTCAAATATCATTTCTTTTTTTAACGGTGCTCTTTTTACGAGTGAGAGCGACTCTAGAGTTTGGTTGGGTGATACTTCTGGTGTGTTTTCAACCAAGTCATTTCTTGATCGTCTTAGTGCCCCCTCAAAGTATCCTTTGTTTCCTATTGTTGATTTCCTTTGGAAAGCAAAAGTTCCATATAAGGTGAGCCTTTGTATGGACGATGTCTTTGGGAAGAATTAACACTAATAACATGCGACAAAGGAGAAGACCTCAACTAGCCCTTTCACCAGATATTTGTGTAATGTGTAAAAAGATTGGAGAAACTTCATCTCATCTTTTTCTTCATTGCCCTTATGCACGCTACCTATGGGATACACTTTTTGGCGTTTATGGTGAACAATGGGTTTGCCCTTCATCGGTAAAACAATTTTTGGAGGTCAAGTATAAGGGTTTTGGGAGGGATAAGGAGAAGAAGTTGTTGTGCAAGAATGCACTCATGGCTGTCTTCTGGTGTATTTGGCTTGAGCGGAATGCAAGAGTCTTCCCTAAATTAGGAGCTTGTGTTTATACACCTGATTTGTTATGGGATCGCGTTACTTTTTTAGCTTCTTGTGGTCTAAAAGTGCTGGAGCATTTGTAGACTATCCTTTGACTATTTTGCAAAGGAATTGGTCTAACTTGTAATTTGCTATTAGGAGGACAACTTGTCCTCCAACCAATTAATAAAATTTTTCTTATCTAACAAAAAATCATTTCTTTTTTTATGTACTTCTTCATACGAGCAACTGTAGCTGATTGATAATTATATGATACCGTTCTTTCATATAGCTGGTTTGCATCTTATTGTCATTGTTTTTGACTGTACTACCTTATAAATGAATTCTTTTTTTTTTAACTTTTGTATATTACTGGAATTATGCTTATACTTGATTATTTCTGGTGTAGATCCCCACTGATATACATCCTAAAACAAAAAAATCCTCTTTGGAGACTGTCTTGACGGTAAGTCCTCTGGGCAAAGTCAACCTGTATCACCCATCATAATTTCGTTACGAGCAGTGGGCTAAATGAGGCGTCTTATATCTTTTTGCAGGTCTTACATGCTGGTGGAAAATTTGGTGGTTCTAGTAGTGGATACAGGGTATCCGGAGGATTGCATGGTGTCGGGCTATCAGTCGTCAATGCATTATCAGAGGTATCTACCTGTAAACTTTGAAGCCTTTCATCTCTGTAGTTGTATCCTTTTTTTTTCTATCTTCGCCATGTATTTGTGATGATCCTTTTATCTCTGTATTTCTTGGCTAGTTGCATGTGCATGTCCGTGTGTACTTGTAATTTGCTAAGCACATGAAAATTCCAATTTTTTTCCCAAGATTTACTTGGAATATTGCTGTGAAGGTTCACTCCATTTCAATGCTGTGTGGTTATTGATTGAAGTCTGATGATGAGTTTCAGTTCTAGATGCTGCCTCATGCTCATTGCTTGTAGTTTTCTCTGGCCTTGAAGCATCATGCCTCCCAACTGTTTGTTGATTTTTAAGTTTCCTGTGTAACTTGCAGACCCTAGATGTGACAGTTTGGCGAGATGGGAAGGAGTTCAACCAAAAATATGTCCGTGGGAAACCTCTGGCAGGTTTGTCATGTGAAGTGCTTCCACCTGATTCAGAAGGTCGACAAGGGACACGTATAAGATTTAGGCCTGATGAACAAAGTGAGAAAAGACATGACTTTTTCTTAATGGTGCATCATCGTCAATTCGTCATCAGACTTTGCAAACCTTCTTTGAACATTCATTTGATGATTTATGTTGCAGTTTTTACTACTGGGATTAAATTTGACTATGATGCAATCGCTGGACGAAGCAGGGAGCTTGCTTTTCTAAACCCAAAGGTAAATCTTTTCCCCTTTATCTGGTATTATTGAAATGATTGTGTCATTGTTTACATTTGCCAACATGCTTAATGGTAGTCAGGTTCTTAAATAAAATAGTGTTGTTGACTTTTTTCTTTTATAAGAAGTGTTGTTGACTTCTGGAGAGCAATGTGATGCTA
>ONZK01004293.1:24384-51425 GCA_900322385.1 Pharnaceum exiguum | reverse complement strand
ATCGGAACTTCAAAATATCGATGGTTATAAAACAACTAAAGTGAACTAGAAAAAATTGAACTATAATAATACAGACGAATAAAACACAACCTTATACTCTTAACCAAACTAGAAAAATTTGAAATGAAAATGAACTTAATTTAAGTAACTAAATATTGGGCATTTATTGTTTTTTTTTGGGGGGATTGAGCTTAATCTGAAAGGTATGTAGACGAGTATGTGTAAAACGAGTTTCAAGGTACATGAAACATACTTAATTTATGATTAAAAACATTATACATAAATATATATATGAGGTATTTTTTAAAAAATATATGGTAGATGAACTAAAAATGATATTTCAGGTCTAAAAAGTTACTCGTAGTATAAAATTAGTTAATCATAATGGAGGACGGCCAAGAAACTAGTATTTTAATTATTTCGGATTAGCTGGTTTTTGGTTCATGCATTTTGAACACCATGACTCGTCCTTTACACAATGAGACTGCATGTGTCGTATTTCACCTCACGGTAATTCAGGGACTCAACTCAAATAACTCAAGCACTTTACACATGGCAGTTAATATTGACTTGTTGAGTTGTTGAGTGAGAAGTAAAGTACAGTAACAAACAAAGTTTACAGCGGCAGCCTACTGCCTACCCCATTTTCTACCAATATACAAAAAAGCTACAAAACCCACCTTTCTAGCTAGACTCTTCTTTTCACTCCCACACAAGTCACATTCTCACTGAAGTCACAAACAAGAAACAACAACTCACGAAGACCGAACAGAGGAAGCAAAAAGAAAAACAAGAAAGGAAAAAGAAAAATGGCTGACTTAAACGAGAACAATGGCGACGACAATCATGACTCATCAAAGAAACATGATAACAATGTATAAGATTTTTATCTTCTCCTTTGTCTGCCTAGCTACTTCTTTGCGTTTTTTTGTTTTTGTGTGGCTTTAGTGTTTTTACGACAGTTGTATTTAATGGTTGGAAGAATTATGGAATTCTGAAATTTATTTCTGTTATGGGTTTTTTTTTTCTTTTCCCTTTGTCTGAAGACAATAAAACTTCGGGATTTCGTTCGTTTTTGCTCTGGATTTTTTTTTTGTTTTCTTGTTTTGCTTGTAAGAATTGTAACTTGAAATGGTTGACAATTTATATTTGTACAGTCTTGTAGGTTACCGTAGTTTTGTTTTGTTTGAGGTCTCAAAAAAGAAATAGGGGAATGTTTTAGGATTGAATCTGGTTTTGATTTAATTCTTTTTTTTTTCGAATATGTAATGTTATGCTATTCTTGGTAACAATTGGTAATACTGTGTCTTAACTCTTAAGTGTGGTTAGGCTTTACGGTAATAACTTGGTTTGTTGTTAGAAAAATAATAAGTTAGGTGTAGGTCCACAAAATAGTGACATTCTATAACGTGAACAATAAGGACTGCTGAAGTATCTGACAGTTATTTAATAATGCTTAATTAGGGTGATATACTAAATTTGATGTTTAGTTTATTTTTTAATAACGGGGTCAAATGGCTTCTTGTAGGGAGGAGAGAAACCTATAGAGGATGTATCTAGTGAAGACATGGAAACATTTGAAAAGGCGGTTCAAACATTGCTCAATTATGCCAATGATGTCAACAAGCAGGTATACTAGTACAGTAGTTCTTATTAGCATCTTTTATTTTAGGTGCTTGGCTTTGATTGTTTCAATTTTCAAGTACTTGGCTTTGATTGTTTCAACCACGCTCACTTACAATTATTTTGACGTGTTTGGTAAATTTTCCGAAGTGAAAAAAGCACTTTTCAAATTAGAATCCAAACACAGTAATCATTCATGCGTCAAAAGTTGTTCCATTTTCTTGTTAGTTTCGCTCGCCTCATTAGAGCATCCACAATAGGAGGTTTTTGTTGGGTTTATACTGACAAAAAGAGAGGTTTGAGGTTTGAATACTATAGTGGGAAGGTTTATCAAATCAAACCTATGCAAATTGGTTTGTGCAGACAAACCTGGGTTTGAAGAAGAGAAATGAGGTCCAATAGGAGAGAGTAAGAGACAACAAAAAAATTAAAAAATGCAAAAGAGGGCCACCCTAAAACTGTTTTGAGGTTTATTTATAGTGGAGTTGAGGTTTGCGGGTTTGAGGTTTGATGAATAGTATGTGTGTAAGAGTGGGGCCCGGCTATAAACCTCTAACCATTGGTGATGCTCTTATAGGACGATGATATCCCATTAGCAAGCGTTCAATCAAATGATGCTCTTTCATTAAGCATCTAGAGAGTAGTTCTTTCTATTGTAATGATTTGTAAGGTGTTGCATTAATAACACACATGAATGATAAGCATCACTTACACATAAGCACATAGGTTTGCACTTTGCAGAAACAAGAGATGATAGGACCTCATTTGGCCTAATTACACAAAACCTCAAAGATGGATTTATACACAATTTTGTGTGACCTGTAGGTCAAAAATTATATGCAAGTGTAGAATTATTTATCTTTTTGACCAAGGTGTAAGTCGTGCAATTCAATTATGTCAACAAATTTGCGCTATTGAAAACTACACACTCGATCAGCCCCTTAGCCCCCATGCCTTTATATTTTTGTAAAGAAAATCATGAACTCTTGGGTTTTTGTTAATGAGTACTTCAAATGCAGCTTCTTTGATTTTTAGATGAGAGAAAGGGCTTAGCAGACCTATTGTTGAGAGATCATCTTCAATGACAGTCATGTCATTTTTGGCTTTTTTTTATTTTTCTATACATTTCAGTATTTGGGGATGTGTTGCTGATGTGCTGAGGAGCAATTTGAAAGTGTCTTCTAGGCAAAAAATTCTTCTCTGGATTTGTCTCCCAATACTGCCATGGAATAGAAAATGAAGTGTTTTCATGAGCAAACTTCAGCCAATTCTTTTTGTTGCTTAATTGCAATATTTGTTCTAGTAAACGATTTTTCTGCGAGAAGTGTGTCGGTGTATGAAGTGTTTTCATGAGCAAACTTTAGCCAATTCTTTTTGTTGCTTAGTTGCAATATTTGTTCTAGTAAACGATTTTTCTGGAGAAGTGTGTCGGTGTACTTATTTCCTTAATTTGTACTTAATAGATCTTCCTTTAGAGATTCCTGTTCTGATATCATTGTCAATCTCTCTAGCAATCTGAATATGACCATAAGCACTGATGTTGGAATTTGCAATTTTGAAAGTTCCTTAAATTCTTGCTACCGGTCTTCCAGGCTATGTCTTTGAAGTCTACATGTTCTCCCCAAGTATTACAACACTTTTAAGACCTTGATTTTATTCGATACATGTTCTTCCAATATTTTCCTTGATTTTATTCGATACATTAATGCAGGCTATACAATAAGTTATCCTTATTGATCCAACCGTAAGAAATGAGCTAAGACTAAAGTATATTATGTAGCTTTATGTACTGTCTGACAGAGTATCATCTCAGCAGATTTCTTCCCCATGTCTACACAAGTCTCCTTTCATGATTTGTGTCAAATCTAGAAGTTACACTGTCATATATTTACTCCATGGTTTTTTGTCAGTTGACTCTACTTTAATCTTTTTTTATATATATTTAATGGCCATAACACCAATTACACCTATGTTGTTCGAGTGACTGGATCATCGTAGCAAGTTCTTCGTTTTTAGGCTATTCAGCTCTCTACTATTCCACGCTACAATGCTACCATTGTAAACGGGATGCAAATTTTACCTCTAGATACTTTCTGTCAAACATCACTATTATGAGTACCGGAGTCGATATTTCACCTCTAGCTACTTTCTGTCAAACATCACTATTATGAGTACCGGAGTCGATACTTCATAAGAATTTTTTTTTTTTGGGGTATAGGTCAACATGTTGGGTGGACATTCCCTGCCTCTCGGAGCATGTCTGCCACCTCTATTTGTACCACCCTTTGCAACCTGCCAACTATTAATTTCATGTTCTCCCTTAACACAAAGTACTGAAAACTCAATTTTCAGTGCCATTTGTGCTTTGTATGGGGCCATGTTTATCCACATTAGAAGGGATAACTTCTTTCACTCGCCACACCTGTTTGTGCTTTGTATGGCCATAGAACCCAGAACGACCACAGTGACATGTTTGCAATTGTAGATAAACTCCTTTTCTACCATTTTCCCACTCTCAAAAAATAAACTTTCTTCAGGGAAGCTTTAAACCAGCCTCACTTAAACTAATATTCCCAGCCTCGCAAAGTTGGCCATGACCTCACCTTAAGTCGTTCTGTCACCATAACAGGTGCCTAACAAACTGCCCATTGTGCACAACTTAGCTTCAATCTCTCCCAGTGCCTTTGAGTACTTTATTCACTCTTTAAACGGAAGAGTAAAATCATTGACTTGAGTTGACGTCAATTTGTAGCTTGACCAGTATCTTCATTCAATTATTTGATATGGGATTGCTTTTTAGCTGGCCGAGTTGCATTGAAGAATCCTGGCATTTTGTCTGCTTTGAGAAGCAAGATAGGCACTGACCATTGCCAACTGAAACGTACTCGGAGAATATCGTGCTGGCCAAAGCATCTCCATTTACTCGCTTTTCATTCAAAACTTTAGAAGGCTTGGTTGAGTCCTGCCATTTTTCAATAATTTCAATTCAACATCACTGATAAATTTGGTACTTTTTCTTTCCTCATTTCAAAAAAGGGCCACTATAGAGTGCTGATCAAATTCAATTGTATTTCAAGATTTTGTACATGGTGCAAGAAAAGTATGTTTGCGTAATGTACTTTTTTACTCCTCATCTCACTTTTATTTTAATCCCTCTGCTGGTATTGAATAGTCTGAAAGCTAGACTGATTTTGTACATGGTGCAAGAAAAGTATGTTTGCGTAATGTATGTTTTTTAACTCCTCATCTCACTTTTATTTTAATCCCTGTGCAGGAATTGAATAGTCTGAAAGCATGTCTAGCTGAAGCAGTAAGCTGGGAAGCCGAGCTATCGTTGCGTGAGGAGGAAAAAATTGCTGAAGTTGTTGCTCAGGTAATTCTAGAGACTTAGAGAGTGCTGGTATGATTACAGAATGCACGAAGTCAACTTTTTTTTGCTCACTTGTGTTTATATTTATCTGCAGATTCGGAATTGTCTAGAATCATGTCTAACTGAATTAGTTTGGAGAGAAGTCGAGCTAAGTTTGCTGGAGACGGAAGAAAGTGCTCGAATTGTTGCTCAGCAGAAACTTACTAAAGGGGAGGTAATTCACTGCTAGTAGCCTAGTATGATTGCAGAATGTGTGAAGTTAACTTTCTATTGCCACCTTCTTCATTTTTTTTTTCTCACGGTTCACTTCTATATTAATTCATGTGCAGATGTGGTATTATCTAGAAGCTTGTATCAAGGTAGAAAGAGGTGGTCAGCAGAAGAAACGCTATTGGGAGACTATGAACAATGCATTGTCTTCTCAAATGTCACTTCAGGTAATAACTTTTAATAATTAACAAATAATGCTAATGCTTCAAAATATGAATTATCAAAGGTTTTTTTTTTTTGATTTAACCACCTATAAAAGTTGGGTTTTTTTTTTAAGAAACCACCTAAACTTTTCATATTATTAATAAACCACCTACAAATGTATGAAAGTAGCTCTTGAACTACATTTTCCATTTTTCTACCAAAATCCTACCTCAATTGACGAAAAAGCCCCTAAAATGTTCAACAAATTGTTTTTGTACCCCTTTTAGTTCCTACATCCTCGTATCTCCCTCTTCAATTGATCAATTCCAATAAAAGGCCAGTGGCAGTCCATCGTCAACCACCAACAGCGGCGGCTGAGGCGCGGTGCGAGCAAATAACAAATTTCGACGCTATAAAGCGTCGGTAAAAAAGTGTCGAAAATATATATATAGACGCTTTTACAGCGTCGAAACAATATATCTACGCATTTTAGCGTCAAAACATTAGCATCATAAATGGTAAACCAGTAAACCTTGCCTAAATTGTCACGCCTGTTGGATTTTGACACTTTTTAGCGTGGGAAACCATGCTTTGTCGCCTTTTAGCGTCGAAAATTGATAAGGAGGCCTCAATTTTGGTGTAATGTTTAGGGCCTCAATTTTTTTTTAAAGTTTATGGCCTAAAATTTTGGCGTACCGCAGAGGGCCTACACTTTGTATAAGTCTGTATAAGCCGTCCCAGACCACCAATATCCCATCTCCTCTTTCCCCGGTTCATAGCCTCTTTCCCCTGGTTCATAGCCCAAACCCCATCCCTCGTCGACGGTGTTCACCTCCCTGACCATGATAGAACAGTCGCCACCATTTCGCCAAGGAAGTCATGGTCAGTCCCCACGCCATCGCCAACTACATAAACTAGAAAAAAATAAATGTAAAATCCCTTCTTTCCCGCCGGCGTTGTTCCAACCCGTCGGCGTCCATCATAAATTATCAAAACACCCACCTTTTTCAGACCACGAGGCCAAATTCGACCGCCTTCGTGACAAAATTGGAACGGTGGTGAGAGTAAGGGAGGAGAGAGAATGGGGTGCATGGGTTTTTTTTTTCTTCCATTTTGCAACTCAGTTTTGGTGAGGGAGTGATGGTGGGTTAAAGGATTGGATTGGTCTTGTTTTGATCATTTTCGTGGTTAGCTTTTTACTACCCATATGGTGTATGATTCCTATACTCTGTTTTTTGGTAAACAAATGAAGGACAACGCCCAGAACACCACAGAAACTAAGAAACGGAAAAGATAAAGAATCCTGGTGAAGAAAGAATGTTTATCAATGAGCTTGTTTTATTATTATTTTTTTGAGAATATCAATGAGCGTGTTATTTTATTAGTGTGGTGAAATTGTCGATTGATGGCACGCTATGCACAAACTTTAGATTCTTAAAGGCAAAGCTTATGAATTTAGTGTAATTGAACATTGTAGTGGGTTTGTTTTTGGTAGGCAGGGGGTTTGTTTAACAATGGATGCATAATTTGGTAAAAGAAGTTGCTAGTTTGTTACTTAATTACAAAATGGTTGAATTTTATGATTATTGATTTGTTGGTCAAGAGTCCGGACATTGTTCATTTTTCAAATAAAAAGGTTTACTGTGGAAAGTAGTGTCCCTTACAGAAGAACGAAAAGGGGTCGGAAAAAAAACACTCTAGCTCTTTTAGGGGCATTTTCGTCAATTAAGGTAGTAATTCAGGTATAAGTATAGAAAAAGTGGTCCAAGAGCTACTTTCATACATTTGTAGGTGGTTTGTTAAAAATATGAAACGTTTAGGTGGTTTCTATAAAAAAAACCAACTTTTATAGGGGGTTAAATCCAAAAAACCCATTACCAAATTATGCCGGATCTTTTCGTTGTTCTCTCGCTCTTCTCTCGAGTATTTTTTTATGTTTGAAGTTTGAAATAGTCAGTTTAACGATTAAGAGTTATAACTAAGTTATTACTCTAATTTGTTTTTGAAACTTTTTTTTACAGGTTTTTGCTAGTAGAATAGGTTCGGCATCAGTTTTCCCTGGAATTTATTTTATGTCGAAAGCTTTTGATTCACCATCAATTTTCTTGAGGAATTTAGACATAGGGGACTTGTCTACTTACCCCCAATCATGGGAAAATGTCACAATTACAGCACATGCTCCTACCGGATGGATTCAGTTAGCTCTTCAACATAACATGTTATACCACAACTTGTTTAGTGGTGCTGAGGTGGTCACTACAAGGCCGGTAGTGATTGGAGAAGGGGTAGGAGTTCTTTCTGGATCACCAAATAATCAGAATTTCATAGCCTGTTTAGTATATAGTGTTGGGGGTGATGGGGATGATGAGAATGATGATGGGGATGATGATGGAGTCTATGCTTATATAGAACTAGCAATATATAGGAGAGGGGTATGGGAGGAAGATATCATGGTTCAAGTAAACAGCTTTCCTGGAGGAGACTTCATCGGTGTTTCTTTGAATGATCACCACAAATTGATGGTAATCGATAAGTTGTATTGTTTTTATATGATTGATTTGGATCAAATACAATTGGGCGAAAATGTTCCTCCGGGTGCAGTAGCATTTCATTTCTTTTGGCCAATAGTCGAAATTGAAATTCCTGACCTTTTGGGTTGTTTTATCAACCAAGCCTCATCAGAAAGCTATTATGTTTTGATTGTCAATCGAGAGGGGCTGGTTGAAAGTTTTCTGGTTGATGAGGAAAGAGGTAGGGTGATGCATGAAGCCATGGATGAATCATGGACACATTTCTGTATGTATGGAGAGCATGGCATTAGTAGAATTTGTCGCTCAAGTAGGACTCGGAGAAGTGTTTTCGTTGCTGGCAATGAATCCTTAGATGAGCTCGTTCGATATGTTGGTGGAAACCGGAAAGTTGTGCAAAGCTGTAGTGTTGGCATAGACCCTTGTCTATGCACCCTTGGTTTTTTCTCTCAAATCTGAAGGTAATTCTACTCCTTTCCCCTCTCTGCTATATATCACTATTTATTTATATCACTATTTTTGTCATTTACGGGCTACTTGAGGTGAAATTATTATTAGTGTCATAGTTGAACGAGGAATTTTGTTATTGTTCCTCAATGGAAAATTTGATGTCGTAAACAACGGTTGATGGAGAATGTGAAATTATTATTAGTGTCATAGTTGAACGAGGAATTTTGTTATTGTTCCTCAATGGAAAATTTGATGTCGTAAACAACGGTTGATAGAGAATCGCACTGTGTCATATATTTAGAGTTATATCTAGCAAACAAATTATTGAAAGAAAGTCCAAGACCTGGCACTGTACAGAGCCATTTGAAATTGAATTAAAGAAACGACTTACCTTTTTTTACATGTAGTCAACTTTTGATGCAACATTAATAATGTTGTTTGTGAGCTTTTACAATAATTTCAGTTGGGCTCTCAGTTTAGTAGCACAGATATGATATCTGTAGGATATTTAGTGCGCTTTACGCACCTTGGAATTTTTTATTTTTCTTAGCCCTGTGTAATGATTATCGAACTAGTCAACTAGATAATTTGGTCTATTTTCATTACAAGTTGAACTCAAGGAACACATGAGTTTGAGTTCAGTAGGTATCTTAAGATAACAAGTTTAATATTTTGAATATTATCAACAAGTGATGATTTGATGGCGGGGACTGCCCGAGTAGATGACCACTTTCATTTCTTTATCAAAACTTTTATCACACATGAAATGCATAAGTATTCCTTATTGATATTTATGGAGGTCTATGTTGTTGCACTAGAGATTATGAGGGAAAGCACCCGTTCAGTGAATAGAAAGCAAAGAGAGTTATTGGAAGGTTGGTGCAGAGACTGTACTAGAATTATTCGGCACATCAAGTGAACCTGGAACACAATGAGTAAAATAGACAACCTAGTTGGTTCTTGTCATGTAGTCAGATTACTGCTTATGCAAGTCTTAGCATTTTCTAATTCCTAGCAGCGGTATTCTGCATTGTTGTGTATAACCCATGTGCAGTTGGGAATGAGGAAAGTGTCCACATTAATGAGGTGTAAGGGAAGTGAATTGTTTTCAAGTGTCAGCTAGCTTGCAACTCGTGGGCCTCAAGCCCTCAACTCTTGAGTTGTATTGAGCTACATACACTTATCAAGTCATCCATTGTGCCCCACAAGTTGTGTGAGTCCTCTTTGATCTGAGTGATGAATAGACTTTTGTTGCCAAATTCAAAGGTGAATGCTGGGACAATGAGTTCTGTAGGTGTCATTGATTATGATTTTCATGAAGTTCACTGTTTTTTCGATTGCCTTTTGGTTCTTCATTTTTTTTCTTTTTCTTTGCTTCTTTAGAAATTATGGTCTTCTTCCTTGTGTAAGTTTGTCTCGACTTGATTCATTTTTATGTTTTGCCATGGTCACTTATTTGAGTCTTGACTCTCCATGGTAATTCATCCCATCTTTATTCCTCTCTCCCTTTTTTTGGCATATGGAATGAACTTGTGGATGTGCTACAGATTGGTTGGCATTTGACATGCCTGGTTCTGATTAATTGTTGGTAATTGGCTTTGAGTCTCTAAAGAATTCGATCTCCAACTTTTTAACAATTATATCGTCTGTCAGCTTGTTCTTCTAAGTTTCATGATTCTAGGTGTGCGAGTTTTATATGGTGTTAACACTGAGAAAATATTAGAGGATATCAGCATATATCCACAAAGTTATTCCATTGTTCGATTTGAGAATTCAACCATGGTTGCATGCCTTCATATCTTGTCTTAATAGTTTATTCAGTTCGTATGTCAGAAGAGAGATTGATTTTGTTCTACTTGTTTGATACCAATTTAATTTAATCCTCGTCTTTTTTACCAGACCTTATCTTATTCTCACTGTTTTATAAATTTAGGTGATGGAAAAAGAACTTGAAAGGGGTTTGCCGTGAACTTTATGAATTTGAGATGAAATAGATTGATATTGCAAAGGATAGTTGGTATAGGTGCTTTTTTATCTCTTTGGTCTGCAAAGTTAACTTATGGTTGAGAAACTCATTTATGGGGCGGCTAAATGGGCTCTTTGAGGAAAGCAAATGAAAATTGTAATTTTACATACTTCCGGCTGTTTGTTTGACCATCAAACTGATTGATGTGTTCTGGTTCTTTGTGTGATTTTGAGTGTTGTGTTAACTTACAACTATAAAGATTAAATTGGCTTGTCTGAAGTTAAAACTTTTAATTTTGTTTCCGTTATTTTCATCAACTGGAGAATTTATAGGGCGCGCGACATTTATGAATTTTCGAGACCCAGCATCAAAGGGAGCCTTTTGCTTCAGCCATTGATAGCAGCTAGAAACGATGCCTATAGTGCAAATGGTTGACTTGGCTAGTACTGATTTTGCTTCCTTCAGTTGCAATGAATTAACACCATCCTAATGGCGGTTCTCAAAATAAAATAAAAATTTCGTTGATGGGCTTCATAATCCTTTCTCACATATTTATTCAAGGGCCTTCAGCTTCGAAGTTAAACCCTTCCTCCCTTACAAATTCTAGTGATTGACATAGCATTTTTTTCTGTCAGTTGATGTCGTTTTTTTGTTTCTAATTTCACCCTTCTTGACCAAACTCTTTTACTTTGGTTTCTATTTCGTATGTGTCTCAACCTTTTCTACTATCTTTGGTGTGTATTTTGCACTAGGATTTTTATTTATAATCTGGAAAGTAGCTGTGAAATTCTACATATGAGGCTTTTTGCTAATGTGAATGCTCTATATCTTAACTACTGGCAATGCTTTTCTCAAACTTTAGCTTGGCTAATGGAGTAATAATGATTCTGTAATAGGTCATCAGACTTATTCATGTTCCTCATAGTCTTTTGCATATCGTTCCATTTCTCCCTTTTGCTCTTCCTCTCTATCAAATATCTTTTTTCTCGTTGACAATTGACCTTTATTCCGGTGTTGGCTATGGTGTGATTGGCATAGCGTTCATTCATTTTAATGTCAGCTCACCCAAATATTATGTTCTGATTCTAACTTCGCCTCATAATATGTTTAACATGGTATACCATCAAGGCGACTAATGTTTCTGGTTATGATTGTGAAATTGCAGATTTTGAAGTCTCTAGCAACGAGAGTGGGGTGGTAATTTTGTTGGAGGTCAATAGGGCATTTCTTTGCTAACAGAATGTCTGACGTGTTGCTTTGAAGTAAACCCTGATATCTTAATGTGAACTGCTAAAAGTCTAAAACTTGTTCAGTTTAATGTTTTGGATTGTACATTGTCACATTGATGAGGTCTACAAATGCTTCACTTTCCAAAACGCTTGTAGCTGGGTAGTTGAAATTAAGCTATGAGAACATGTTTTTGAGGGGCTTGTATTTCTTTCACTTCATTTGTAATTTTGAGACTGAATTCGGAAGATTGATTGTCGAATAGTTACTCATACTTTGATTCCCTGGTGCTAACTATGGCCATGTGCATTTACCGCGAGTATAAAATCCTTCTCGTGTTCAGTCTTATACTCTTATGATTTTATGTTATCCCCGAATTCCAAAAGGGCAAAGGCAACTGAACATATACCGGTCAGGGCAATAGTTCTGAATGCTACTTTTGAAGCTCTGTGACACCAATATTCGAACGTTTCTCTAGTACCAGTTCGTTTAAATGTGGGTTGCGAAACAACAGTGAAATGTGAGATTGCTTGAGTCAATGAAGCTGTGTTGTGAAATGTGAGATTGCTTGAGTCAATGAAGCTGGTGAAATAACTGTTGGACAGTTGAAACTATCTCATTACGCACTGTACTTTCCCTAATTTCGAACTGAACTACGTTTGCTAGAGCAAGCTCAATATTAAAATCCATTTCACAAATCTTACTTAGTGTTATTCTGTCAAACTTGTCACATTATTATTATATTTTACACCATAAGCTATGCCCAAAAAGAATAAGGAAGAAAGTACGTATGAGAGTCACAATAATATAGTTTAATTTATACCATTGGATTTTTAACATAAGTAATCTATAAATGACGTAGAGGTAATTAAAACTAGAAAAAAATAATTGGCTAATCTAGAATGGTGTAAAAAAATTTAAATATTGCTCACAATGTTTTTTAAGGATTTTTTGTAATGTTCTAAGTTTAAATTTTAATATTTTAATTATATTTCCCAAAAAAAAACTTTTCCATAACATTTGTGGTCAAAATAAATTTTGTAAAATTATAATTACTTAACTTTAATTTTTTGAGATTTTTTCAAGTTATAGTACACCAACTTTAATAATTTCTGAGTAAGCTATATTAATTTCTAGATTCACACTCCCTCCTTCCCTTATTGAATGTCATTTTAGCTGATTATTTTGGTCCCAAAACTATGTCCTGTTTAACTATCATTGTAAAGTAAATTTCTATAATACTCCTGTATTTATTATGTTGTCAAATTGTAAAAGTATGCACACTATGTTAATTAGGGATAAAGTTGGAAAAAGTTTACTTTTTGTTGATTACAAAGGTTAATAAATGATGTTTTCTTAATATGTGTGATATTAAAATGACACTAGTTGGGACGGAGGGAGTACATATGAACGGCCATAATGTGTAGGTGGCAAAACCAATGGTCTAGATTATACTATGTTATGGTGACTCTCATGAATACAATTTTTGCGATTCACCATACTTTCTTCCAAGAAATAATCCATTGAAACAATGATCTATCTTATTTGAAAATTCTTGTTTCAAAATAGAATATGCCCATCTCGGGGCTGAAACCACAGGTCTTGCCATGGTGAGGAACCATTCAAGTACCATGCAGAAAAGCTGGTGAGGCCGAGGAAAGCCGACCAAAATCGGAATTTAGTTCACTCAAAGAAAAACAGACCAGAGATTTACCAACGAGGGCAAAGCAAAACAGTGCTAAGAAAATTGTTATCTGGTCCTACATGGCAAGTCAAGTACGTAGCACTCAACAAAATTGGTCATAGGAGAAGGCTTTGCAAGTCTTTATCAGCCATTCTCTTTATTTATTGACTACCAATTCCATTGCTTTTTCCCCCTTTCTGAGCAATGTTGTTAACTTTTTACTACAATTTTAATATTTTTGTCTAAAAATAACAACACATTTCTCGACAATCGGCTGCAAAAAAGCTTTAAATATGACAGCTACTCGAAGGAATTATAGCAACCTCCCGAAATATGTTGCCTCAAACAGTGGATCAGGTCTAGCGTCTACATCATTATATGAGGAGACAAGTTTGACAAGGTGTAGTTACTACTAATTTTGCTTCAGACAGTCGCCATCATCTAGAAAAGTACTTATACATCCAACTCAAACCTAGTTGACTAGTTGACCTGCAATGCGGCTCCTTCCTCCACGTCGTTTCCCATCAGCAGGAGATTTACGGATCACACAATGCACAATTGGAGCTGGAACAACTGCTCGCGAATCACACTGCAAACAGATAACAGAATAAGTGGTTGTGTATTTGACAAAAGGCAAATCAAGAACAATCACATTATACTTAGCCGAAGTGTAAAAAATAAAGGATGCACTAAACCAACGACAAATTGAAAACCATTTCCAGCTTCATAACAATTACATAACAATCACAATAAAAAATAACTACATCAAAGGTTCACAGGTTGTTTGTGATGGTTGTAAGTTGTAACTCATAAGGTTAAAAAGCACCGAGAGACATAGACACACGGAAAAGTTATACCATCCACTCTTAGGTGTACAATATTTGGTACACCCCACCCTCTCAGGATCTACCCCTTCAATGCATTCTCACTTAAAAGAAAAAAAAGAAAAGAAAACTCTCCCATACCTCTCATCTCCCTGTTTTTTTTCTTCTGAATTTGTTGTCCTTGCTCCCATCGAAACAAAAAAAAAACCTATTTTCAACACATGCACTCTCTTCTACAATACATTCACTAATTCAACTCAACCATCACTAATCCTATAAAATGAATCTGCAATTAGTGACCCTTCCAGATTCATTAGTGAATCTTGGTGAGGATTTGTGAATTTTTTCTGTTGGTTTACATCAATTTTTTTTATTCTAACACTAAGGTGTACGCTGAAGCGGTACACCTCAAGTGTTCGACATAATTTGCCTGACATACATGAACAACTCAAAATTGATTAAAAATCACACTAATCAACATCTTATAGTAACCATGACCGTAAAATATGGTCAAGGCTAACAACATGTACAATAAGCGCATGGATGCCTACATTGATGTCACAAAGAAAATTTCAGTCATTTACTAAAATGGGGTGGAAAATAAACTTAATTTCCAATTTAGGCTAGTTTGGAAATATTTCTCATATATGGTGTCCATGTATAAGATTGGAAATCCCAAACCTTTTTAAATATTTACTTTTTAATTCACGAGAATTGTGAAATAGCATTACTTTGTTTATTTTACTGGATTATTTTCATTCCCCCTTTCTCATTCATGTCTTCTCCACAAAATAATATATCATACAAAAATTTCTTCGCTCCACTAGTACTCATAGTACTTTGATTGTGTTAGTCGTTATTTTGGGAGTAGGTCACCATTGTTGAATTTACGGTCATAGTATTTTGTGTCCCAGCTGTAGATCACTCTTGCCTTGCAACAAAAAGTCCTAACATATTTCACAGAATCACTTTCGGCTACTTTCAACTAAAAGTTTATTACAACCATGCTACTTTGTGTCAGACTAACAGCTCCATGATCAAATAGTCTAGGCTCCAATGTAAAATGCAACATATATCAACTAAAAATTAATGAGCAGTAGAGGAAAAACCTCGTGCAGGCAATATGAAAGTCAAGTGCTCTACAAACAATGAGGGTAGAGCACAACACAGACACTGGATATAAGCTCTCAGGTCATCTCAGTAAGACGCATAGTCTGAGCTTGCAAAGTCAGTTCAATATCAGAGCAGATTCAAGAATTCTGGGAAGAAAAAGAAACTGAAACTCCGGTGCGGCTCAACTAATCAAGAAGGAGAAAGTAAAAAAATTTAAGAGTAGTTCTTTTAACAAAAAGGAAAAAAGAAATTAGGTTTGGTGTTATCCTACACCATATGACAAAGCAAAATTTTAAAAAAGTGGAATTTAAACATAAATGGCTCCATTTTGTAAATGAATCAGATAATTTAAGCAACAAACACATTCTCCATAGTCAAACAATTAGTACACGTATTATTTAAACAATTAAACATATTGCCCCATCAAGTATTGTTTTGACTATCACCCTAATCGAGAATCTTTCTTAGTTTATTTTAGTATCAAGATTAAAATTCAAAAGTAAAAAGAATAATATGAGGAAAACAAATACTGAATATAATACCTTCTTGCATGTACGGACATAGACTTCGTCCCTCTCAAGCACAGTGTGCACACATCCACAGCTGCACGTAACATATTCCCCTGATAAAGAGATAGAAAGTCAGAATAATTACAAAAAAAAAAAGAATCAACAAAATGAGAAGGGAATTGCTCAATAAAAACCTTTTCTGTCATTGTAGCGTCTTTTTTAACAAAAAAACTCATTAATTACCCTTGTTATTTCCTCCTCCCAAAAAAACAATTCCCTTGCTCCCTCCCTCTCCTCTCTCCCTGGTTGAATTTAGTGGACACAAACTTACCCATATATATCTTGATGTTTGGATACATCCAAACTCGTTAGTACACCATAGTTACTTTAGTACGAGTAAACATTCGTTCCCTTTGAAGTTATAATTAATCCTAACATGGGTATTCTATCACTTTTAACATTGGTTTGTAAGCACTGGCCAAATATTATGTTTCAACACCGGAAAAGAAAAGCAACTATTAAATCACATTAGATCACAACCATGGATTTACCTCAGGTAAATTAGTTGATTCATGATTTGGAATAAAAAATTGACGTGAAACACAGAACAAGATAATTTCCAAATGGAAGCAGAAGCGAACTACATAAGTGCTAATGTAACGTACAAAATATGAGGTGTCAAAAAATGCAAGCATAGCTTTATGGATAGTTATCATGTTAGGTAGTTAAAACGAGAAAGCAGAAACAATGACAGCTCGGGCATGGGCATTATACAGTCATTTGTATAATCTGAGAGATCCATCAAACGCTAACCAACCAATGGATTTTAACGTCTACGTATATGCTCTGAGTTAGATAAGAATATGGCTCGTTAAATAGCAAACTTATAATAGAACAAGGTTAGAAGACAATTGACAGTAAACTTTTTACATCACGTTCACAATTCCGCCCACAGCAAATTGACATAGAAACCAGACCAGGTTCCAGGACCTTAAAGGTGCCACCTCCAGGAAACTCTTGAACTTGCACAACGAGAACACACGCACACTCTACCACCATTTATAAGAATAGAGACAAGGCAGAACACATACACGAAACTAATCGAAATGACTAATTCCATCGGATAACACAGGCAGAATACATACAAATCCAACAAATTGAAATGCCAAATAAAAAGAGAGAACATAAATATCTGAAATTCTGAACACAGAGAAACCCATGTATATTGAGATTAGGAACCCAAGTCACATTTGTTACTATGACTCTATGAGGCTATGAGCAATTAACTGTGGATCCACAGTATCTCAAGATTAGCCCAATCATCTTTCGGGAAATTTTCATAGTAAATATAACCAATCAGTCAAACCCATTTCATCCTAATCCGAGGAGTAAGAGTTTAGTTATTTCAATATGCATCCTCAATCTTAAGGGTCACATCTATCTTGTGGTTTTTTTTTTAAAAAAAACTACATTGAAAAAATTGTACACGACGAGGAGAAGTTAGGAATGACAATTACCCAAATATTGTTGAAAAAGCTCAGTGATCTTTTCAGCACTGTGTTTGCCTCTAATCATCAATCTCTTTTCCCAGTCAATTGATACAAATGTTTTGAGCACTCCAAGGAAGAAAAGGTGAACATGTTCCACATTCCATTGCATTCTACAAGGAATTCATCAAGAACGACAAACCATAGTATAGTATTAGATATAAATCAAATGATACAGAGTTACAATTTGCCAACCTCAAATATGACTGTAACCTCTATCAAGACATATTATGAGAAGGTTCCATAAAACTTAAATAAACAGAATAAGCAAAGTCTTCAATTGCGAAATACGTATTCAGATTACACGATAAACTTAACACAACTTAAACTAGCCTAACAAAACGAAATAAGGCTCGAAGCTAAGCATTGCAACCTATGCTTAATGTCATCAGATAAATTGTTAAGTAACAAACAATAAGAATGGCTTTCTTGTCACTTGGTATAACCATTGGACACTTGGGAAAAACTGACATATATAGAAGCTCTATTTTAAAGACATTAAATTCTACAATTTACTCCCCAAGCACATATCAAAACAAGCAGAATAAACTTAGCTGTCCCTAGAACTAACCCTCTTTCAAAAATAAACTACAGCAACTATACCCCAGTAAATAGACCGATTTCGGAAGTTCCAACATTGATAATTCAAGCCCGATACAGAGGGACCATATTCACCACAATTATAATTCCATCAGATTATGACATATAAATTCACTCTTTCTCCCAAGACAACTAATACAATAATTTCACACAAACCCAACTCAACCTAACTATTAACCCAAAAAAAAAAAAAAAAGAGGAGAGGTTAATAAAGGTACCTTTCACAATACTTGATGAAATCGAGCAGATAAGTAAAGCGACCCTCGTGAACCATCTGTGGAAGCTCCAAGGCACGCGACTCACCAGGAACCTAAATATATCATAAAAAATAAACACAGAGAGAAATAAGCGACACATCCAACTCATCAAACGAGACGCAGAAAAGAAAAACGAAAAAGATGAAGTGCGTTACCAGGGAAGACGAACTGCTTCCTGCCATCGCAATTGTATTCTACTATCTCCTACGAGTAACTTTTTTCTTTTGTTGGGACAAATTAGAAAAGGGCGTATTTTTTTTTATATTAGGGCTAAAGAACGATATATAGAGAGAGGTGGGACTAATTGGCTTGACAAAAAAAAGAGAGATATACGAGACTTAGGATGTTTGAAAATAAAAAAATAAAAAAAATTAGGACTTGGGAGTTACGTACAGAGTACGTGAGACGTGTCGGGTTTAGTTGGAGTACATTTGATTAGAAAAATTCGGGTCGGGTAAAGTTGGGTCTCGAGTTCACTTCGGGTTATAACCTTCGGGTTCAATTGGGTCAGCTTTGTCAGGTCTAGACTCATGTGAATTTGATCATGGCCAAAAGATTTTATTTGAGATCTCATGGGCCAAAAGTTAAACGCTTAAAACGGGCCTGCCTTGGCTGCTTAGACCCAGCAGCAGAAATTTACCCCATCTAAAACAGACCAGAAAACTCAAATCAGAAACATGACAAACTCAACCGGAACCCGAAAAACCCTGTAAAATTTGGGTTGGACCCGAAACTAAGCAAAAACAACTGATTTGTCTAATAAAATATTACAACAACAATAACGACAATCCCAGTGAATCCCATTTCAAATGGGGTACTGAGGGAGCCTGATGTACGCATCCTTACCCAATTTGACCGGGAGACTGTTTCAGAGTGAACCACTTAGTACCTGTATGAGAAATCTCCTATAACCTGCAATGAAAAAAATCGTTAACCACCAATTTTCCCATAAAAACCTTTGTACTTGCAATGTGAAAATCGTTAGATACCAAATATACCCATAAAAACATGTCTTGAGTGAAAAATCGTTAGTATCCAATATATCCATAAAATATAAAGTCGCGGAAATAGATGTCAATCCCAAAAACGCATGAGTAAACAACACACAACATGCACCCCATGAACACTAGTCTAATAAAATATTCATTTTTGTAAATTTTCAATTTAAATTTATAAAAGACATAATAAAATAATATTATGTTTATAAAAATTTAAATAATGTTTAAATTTGAATGAAATATCACAAAAATAATATTTTTATCGAACTTAACAAAATGTGCAAACCAGTTAGGTCAAACCTGACTCGACCCGAAAATTACAAACCCGAAACGACCGAACCTAAAACCCGACCGACCGGACTTCCAGGTCTACAACTACCCAATAGTTTTAGGAGCTGCTTATAAACATAACAACCCAAATTATTAAACGTAAAAACCCATTAAAAGTTTTTATAAATAAGATAACTTTAACATTTTCCTTCCTTAATCTTCATCAACACCCTCTCTGCTACTATTATGTAAAATGAAGGACTGTCTCTACAACAACAACAACCGAGGGTAAATCCCAATTCAATGCGGGGTGCTCGGACCAGGAAGTACGCAACCTTACCCTTGTTTAAAAAAACATAAAGGTTTTTTTCGAGATTGACCCATGCATTGCTACATTAAATTCCTTAAATTAAAGTATTGCCTTCCAATAAATTCACTAAAAATAAGAAGTACTGGAAGATTATATAGCCATTTTGTTATAGTCCATAATCACCTAAAGATGAAAAGATGGAGATAATTCTTTCAACTTCACAGGAACTGGACCTAAATGAAGGATTGTCTCTCTCTTATTACATAAACCATTAATCTCATTTACGTTCTCTTCTACTTCTTTTTTTGAAATCAAGGGTTGTCTCTTCTAAATAGAACTTAATTTTTACATACAAAAAAACAATATTTTCCTTCTTTAAACCCCTTTACCCCCTTCAAACTCATTTTGTTATGATTTAAAAAAATCCATAGTATTTCAGTTTTTTTTATAAGAACAAGAAATTGAAAAAACAATTGTTAGTCTAGAGTTCATGAACTCTAGACTAACATAGCCAAGTCGGCCTAGAAAAGATCATCACACCCCCATCATATTCAGAGCAGCTTTTAAAGCATCTCCCGGGATAAACTTGATAGAATTATAAACTTGGCCCAATAACAAGTGAGTGTTTATAGCCCAAAGAAGGTTCCAACCCAAAATCAATTAGTAATGAGTGGAGGGCACCCACTCACTTATATAGACCTCAAGACCACTATAAATGAGCAATGTTGGAATATTGTGGTGGCTTATGTCCCACATTGCTCATTTATAGTTGTCTTGAGGTGTATATAAGTGAGTGGGTGCCCTCCACTCATTGCCAATTGGTTTTGAGTTGGATCCTCATAAGCTTATATCACCTCCTCTTGGGCCAAATTTAACATGGTATTAGAGCGGGCCTTGGCCTGTGTTGTTGTTGCTGTTCCCCATTATGCCCACAGTTGTTCGCCCATAAGTGGCATTTGTGTGAGGCGGGACTTTCAGTTTAATTTCTCCCAATTGAGCACACGCGCGTTGGACACTCAAAGAGGTATATCCACGCTTCAGGCCCAAAGTGGTCGGCCCATAGTTGCCCTTTGCGTGAGGCGGGGTGTTGGAATATTGTGGTGGCTTATGTCCCACATTGCTCATTTATAGTGGTCTTGAGGTGTATATAAGTGAGTGGGTGCCCTCCACTCATTGCCAATTGGTTTTGAGTTGGATCCTCACAAACTTATATCACCTCCTCTAGGGCCCAATTTAACAAAACTCAGTCCGAGAAGGACCAACAAATTTCTTATCACATTTGCAATAACCTGATAGTAGGTTTGGGTTCTATGGCTTGGAGCGGGTCATCGGCTTCGAGCTTGAGGGTCTTGGAGGGCCCATGGTTAATTATTATGAGTTTACAGACGAGATTATTTTCTGTTACACTTTACATTATTTACAGTTTAACAAAACTCAGTCCGAGAAGGACCATAAACAAATTTCTTATCACATTTGCAATAACCTGATAGTAGGTTTGGGTTCTAGGGCTTGGAGCGGGTCATAGGCTTCGAGCTTGAGGGTCTTGGAGGGCCATGGTTAATTATTATGAGTTTCCAGACGAGATTATTTCTTGTTACACTTTACATTATTTACAGTTTAAGTGGTGGGAAACACACATATATATCTAGGCTCACATAATTTAATAAAGTTAATCGGTTGTTACACTCTTGATGAACCTAAGAGACTTAGTCTGCTCATCAACATACAATTTAGCTAAGCAAAAGCTAATAAATAATACAAGTCATATATACTTTAACATTATATTAATGACTTAAACGAGTCAATGGTTAATATTTTAAGACGATCTATGAAAATGCATGGTGGATTTGTCGTAAGTAATACTGAAATTGTTTATGACCATGTTCCTATGGCAGTAGAGGCGGAGGTACATTGAAGCACTGTGGCACCACTTGGGTGATTTTTTCCCTTCATTATTGTTAGATTTGTATTGTTTTTGAGTTACTTATACTAGTGACATCAAAAATATCCGACACTGCGAGGAAGATGATTGCTTTACTGATTGTAGTCTCAACTACTAGCAATACTGCAATAGCAAATGGTTTTCTCATATGAAGTTGACATACCATATAGTTTTTGATGTTACATTGATGCGGTCTATTGTTGATTCAGAAATTCATTAGAAGTTTCAATAATTAGCCTAGTTTTGGCGAATGGACTAATGATTCAGTAATAAGTGAGTATCTTCCCAAACTTGCCGCCACTTGGTAGTTTTGGTTTTGTTAATAGCCATTGGATTCCAAGGAATGTATATGGTTTGACTTCGAAATGCAATTTGATTTGAAATTTGATTTAGTATTACCTGGTGGCTAGTGCTAATAAGCATGGCCATGTGCATTCAGTCACCACCGGGACAAAGAAAAAAGGTGATCTGTCATACGTATTGATTTAATTAATTCATAACCATTCAACATTCACTAAGAGTAGTAATTCGGATAATATTGCCTTTTAAGAGTTTGGCTATGTAATTTTGGGTTTTGGATTATGACCATGCTAGTATTTGAACACAGAGTTTGGCATATGACAGAATTATAGTCTCAATATAGCGCGGACAAATTAGCACTCTGCGTTACTGTGATAATTTGTGGCAGCCAGCTTAGCTAATTGTATTACTCTAACACTCTCCGAGGGACTGAACAAAACCTGCTCACCCTTCAAACAATTAGGAAAATTCAGATTTTGAGTGTTTAAGCGCAGCATATATCTTGGGCCTTGGCAGAAATATTTAGTTAAATGAATGGCATTTAAAATGACATGATTAAGTGTTTATTCTGTAGGTACAAGGGCAGAGTTCTACCATAGACCATAAATGAAAGGATTAGCAGACAGGTGAGGTAAAGTTCATTCACCCTCTTTCAGTCCTCAGAGAAATCTGTCCGACTAAAACGTTCTTCGAGGTAGTCTCCACATCGTATCGGAGGAAATCTGCAATCAAGATGGAATGTCAAGTAAGACAGTTTTTCACCCATATAACAATTCTGGAATTTTAAAAACTGCGGGGGAAAATTAAGTTTAGCAACAGTCTCTAACCGCTTCCACCTACATCCATCACTAAATTGTCTAGCGGTGTGATTTTCACTGTCAAAAGCTATTGCTAAAGCAAATGCTAAAGGGATCTGATGCTGTCGAGAGGTAGTGCTGCAACAGTTTATATAGCACATATGTGATCCTTCAGTGTTCATAGCAAGTACTAGCCAAGTAGGCAGTGAGCAAAGGAGTAACCCAACAAGCGCTCTCCGAACCAAACTAGATAGAACTCTGTGGTCTGTAATTCAAGACTCGAGACTTCTCAGTGCATACCAATATAAGAGCACAATATATATCACATTTTAGAATACTTAGGCAACAATAATCTGAATAGTCTACTAGTGGTGAATATTAGATGATGGCCATCCAGAATACCAATATAAGAGCACAATAGTCTACTAGTCTACCAATATAAGAGCACAATATATATCACATTTTAGAATACTTAGGCAACAATAATCTGAATAGTCTACTAGTGGTGAATATTAGATGATGGCCATCCAGAGAACAAACTACATAAATATAAGCAGAAGCACGAAGGTTACCTTGGAGGATTTGACTCACTGCAGCAATTCTTTAAGCATTCAACCAATGTATCATGAGGGGGATCCAAAAAGAAAGCAGCCTGCAATAAATCAAAGCTTGCTGTTGTTAGGTTTTTCCTTGTTTATCTACACGTACACAAGAATTGCAAATATGTCACCCGAACATTATGTATACTGGAATGTGTGACTCGATTATCCAGGCCCCAATTTTTTTATTGAAAGGGAGTCTTGATCACGTCTGCTCGAGAGTCACGATAGTTTTAACTATACCAGTCCTATGCCCCCTGTGTTGTGATTGATTAAGTAGCATAAGAAATTTACTTTCTTAAACATTACACTATAAGGACTTTCAGTACATTACCTAGACTCCTTATTACTCTAGGGACCCTTCTTAAGCATCGTATGTCAGACACTTGATGACTGAACAAGGGTAAAACATTGAACACTTCAATCCTAGACTAGAATTTCCGCAAAGTTGCCGCACCAAGTGTCTTGCACTATTACAGAGTCCAGGTATTAACGTAGCTCTCATTATGTCGATTTTTCCACATGAGTATTGCAGTTGAGAAGAAGAGTGCATAAAATGCCTTTCAGGTTACATATTATCACAGTTACAAGGTGAGTCACTTTTGTGCAGGTTCCATATGCCAAAACCATTAGTGAAAATCGACCAAAATAAAGTGAAGTAAAATCAGAATGTTGTAACACCAATGAGTTTCTAACATATGCAACAATTTCAGAGATATTGTACCACACTAGGTAAGACTACAGAAAGATTAAAGCAGTAGCTACATCCCCAAACCATGCCTTAAAATGTCAACATAAGACAGCAGAGAAGAGTCAGAAAATCGTAACACCAAGGAGTTTCTGAGATAGTGGTAAGCAAGATAGAGGTGACCAGTACATATTCATATTGTACACAACTACACAGGACCGTATATATAGGAAAAAAAGGAGACAGTAGTGGAACAAAGAGAAGATGGAAAAGGGAACTCGTATGACTTACTGAATAGCGCTCTTTACCAGTTGGTAGTACTCTGTGCAATGTTGATCTGTCAGCAGATTAAGCCATGAAGTAAAATTCCATATTGTACACTGAAGCAAGCTCAACTATTGAAACACTTCCATAACGTTTACCTGAATAAACAATTTGTCCATCTCTCTGTCATCTCTCCTATTGACAATGTATGCCCTGTGAGCAAATAATGCAGTCATTAAACTCGTATAGAAGTAATTGATTAGCATGCAAATTCTCAGAACAACAAAGGATTGAGTACTTTGGTGTTTCTGGTACAATTGTTGTTTCACAGTTTAACCGCAAAAGATAGTTAATCAACAACAGCCAGTTCTTTTTGTAGCCTTTGTATTTCGCCCTTCACGTTTTAGACATATATTCTTAATTAGATCACATCGAAAGGTATCTAGCTTAGAAGTTCTGACCCTCCCCTAATATCTAAAGGTATCTAGTAGGTAGTAGATGAAAATCAACAATGACAATTTTTTGTTCAACGTTTTAACGGAATGATTGAAAAGTTTAAAAATCCTAATGAAAGTAAACTATCCTTTGCAGTAAGCCAGTAAGTAACCTTATCAATCACAGTATAGCTCAACTCCCAAACTTTGCATAAAAGATCAATCTATCAAGGATTGTAGAACTATGATGTTAACACTGAACGTACCCTTCAACATGAAGAACATCATCCCAAACTTGTGGCTGACGATCCTTTTCGCGACATACCTTGAAGAAGAATTTATAACTTAACCAATTACATCGTTGAACCTCGCATTAGAAACAGAAAATCATTTGAGAGACTTAGGACTTGCCTGAAGCCCAGGAACACCATCAGTAGCCAGTACAGTGACCATTCCAATATCTGAATGAGCAGAGGCACCCATTTCTTCACCTGAACCTGAAGCACAGTAAACACTAGAAAAATATTAAAAACACATCCATAAAGATACCACAAGCATGGGATTTAAATTACCTTGAACCACATAACAAAGATTTGTTCATCAGGCTATGTAAACCACAAGAACATTTAAAAACCTGGAATAAATCTGACCAGACCTGGGTAACGTAGTAGGCGAAGGAATCCTGTTGGTGAATCTGGAGCCCCAATGCTTTCAAAAAAATTCTCATCAAGGTCCAAGGCCAAACCAATTAGGGACATCAATTGTCTTCCCACGCTCCTGGGACAAAAATTCTCATGTAAGTGCTATGCATTAAAAGGGACTTGCAAGTAAATTCAGCCTAACATCTCAACACTTCCTTTCTTCTGCCAAAAAACATTGATGCATGATGCATCTAAGAAACAGATGCTACAAAATAGAGTGACACTGTGACAGTAACATAGCCACATAGGTACCCTTATCCCCACAGAGACAACAGATTGAAATCTGGTGAACAAGACATCAGAAATTAACTTTCTGCAAGTAAATGGCATCTTTGAGTGGTTTAGAAGAGTACACTTACAAGAGTTTCCTATGGTATACTTCCATTGTCTCTCTCCAACAAGGAAGAAGCTCTAGGCCGGACGCCAAAACAGCAGATAGTTGCATCAGTCTCCAAAAGGTTGCCCATGGAGGCATGTTCCACAAATTACACTGTTCTTCACGAAGACAAACGAAACAGAAAAATACCTTCAGAAGGCCACTGGTTCAGATTGCAAACTTGATCATCAAGAGGACCAATGTAGAATGACTCCTTTGAATCACCTAATAACGTACACAAGAGTAATATTCATTATCTCCGACATGAGTTTTGTATTTAGTTTGCATATATGATATATGGCAAAGATGGTTGTACAAGGTAACAATATTAATTAAAGCTTTATGCTGCCTTGAAATTGAGTTGAAACACTAGCTAGGTCCATGGGATCAGAAGTCGGAAAGAAGCATGATAATGAGTATGAGGGGACATGATTAACAAAAGAAATGAGAGATCAATTGATGACCTTTTAGAGAAAGGTAAGAAGTCTCTGCAGCATATAACTCATTGTAACCTCTGTGATGTTTCTTATTGAGTTTGAGTTTCTCTTCCAAGGGCAATGAAAAGAACTTTCTGCTCTCATCAAATAACCTCATCAGCCAATCTTTGTCCACTCCATGATTCACAATGTAAAAGAATCCGTAATCTATGCATGCCTGCTTCAAGAATATCGATTATAGCAACAATTGAAAGTCTGAAACATGTCCTACGTGCAACACCTGCTAATAAGTCTTGTAACTACGTACCGATCGAATATGCAAACAGTGAAAATGATATAATGAGAATGAGTGATGCTATAGGTATAAACGTTTAGACACAAAAGTTTGTCACAACATGACGCATTTGCAATTTTTGAAATTATTTGTGCTAGATTAGAAGGACTAGAATTCAAATTAATCATTGAGAGGACCAAATTGAAAATATGTGCAAAGGTAGAAACTTGCCATTGATAGAGAAGAAATAAAAAGGAAACAAATATTAAAATGGAGCAATAAACCAACGTTATAGGATCACTACGATTTTTTCCAAGTTGGGTCAATGGTATCAAACGTAAGAAAGCTATTCATGTGTCTCTTTCTTTCTTTTTTATAAAAAAAAACAATTCGTTATTGTAGAATACTAGAATAGAATAATTATTATCAAAATAAAAAAGAATACTAGAATAGAATGATTATTATAAATAAAAAAATACTAGAATAGAATGACTATTAAAAAAAGTAATACTAGAATAGAATAAAAAAAAGAAGAAGAA
>ONZK01004293.1:5000-16659 GCA_900322385.1 Pharnaceum exiguum | reverse complement strand
GGGGGGGGGGGGGGGGGGAATCAATTTCTAAACACACTATCAATAAAACAACACAAAAAACCAACCATTCACATCTTGATAACCTTGCATTTAAAAGATTGAACCCAATACTGCTTCCAAATTAGAACTGATTAGAAGCAAATAAGATACGAACAGCATGGCACACTCACAATGTTGAAACTTCATTAACTGCAAGTATGCAACAAAAAATGCAAGGCGTATTTGTTTTAAAAAGTAATCACAACAAATTAGTAATCCCCAATCACCTTGACTGGAAACGTCTTTACTATGGTGACCAAGGAATTTATCACATTGAACCCTTTCTTGGCCGATGTAGCGAGAACTCAATCGTCATCCATGTATGTTCATAACCTCTTATTTCAAATCATGTACAGGTAAACCTGAATTGTTTCCATTGATACACAACTAACTCTGACCACTAAGAAAGAAGTTGAAATTACCTTACTTAATTGTAGAAAGGAGAGCATCAAAACCGTTGAAAACTCATGTACCTGAAGAGAACTAAGCAACCCTCCCCCTTCCCCTTCTCCCCCACCCCTCGTGGTGGCCTTTTTTTTTTCTTTTGAAAAACCAATGCGTACCTCCACCTCAATCTGTATACCCCCCCTCCGTCCGTGGTGACGTCTTAAACAATGTGCCCCCTCCCCCAACTGAAACAACTCCTCATTTTCTTACCTTCACGTACTAATATCATATCCCCTACTTATAATCTAATTAAGATAAGTCATCCACAATCCACATAAAAAAAAGACAAATAATTGAACCACTAAGATAAGCTCTAGCAAGCACATCTAGCAGCTAAAATATTGAATAGCAACATACCAGATATATAAATGCTGGGAAAAAAATGCTAACCAGATCTACATGGACTCTAAGTATCTAACAACAAAGGGGCTGAAAGGAGAGTCAGTGAGCAACTGAAAGTCAGAGAAAAACTCACCAGCATATGTGATGATGGGCAACCGTGGGGAAGCATTACACATTGCAAGTAACCTCTGTTCAGAAACTCCTTTTCAGCTTGCTAATAAAAACAAGTGGCAAAAGAGAACCTAATTTAGAAACAATATGTACCTGATGTTTTATCTTTCCATCATTTCTCTCCTATACACTCTAAGCCATCCATTTTAGCCACATCATCTGTTTTTATAAGCTGCACATATAACAGTCAAGTTAGAGATACAAATATAAAAGACCAGCAACTAACATGATCAAAATTTGCACTAATCACCATAGTTACTTGTTTCTCAGCAACCTAGCTAAATCATTCAGCTCAGTTTGGAGGTTTAACTCACATGCTCAACAGCGAATAGATCATGCCCAATTCACCAAGATCAGGACAATATCACAAAAACTACAAAGAGTAATCTGATAAACTCAGAACAATTATGGATCCACATAGAACTATTAAAACATAATAATTAATTACAAAACTTACAAAGATACTATGATTCAATCAGATAATTAATACGGGAAACAAAAAACCTAATTTCAATTCATTCCTGCACATTAGCATGATACACGGCAAATGAAAACATAATCATGAAAATATCAATAAAGATGAGATCAAAAGCTCAACACCCAACTAAATAAGATAAAAACAGAAATACCTAATAATGAGCATTATAATGATCGGATGCACATACATTTGGTATGGAAATTTTAAAGCAAGATAGAGTTGGGAATACATGAATTTAAACACATCAAGGTTTTTTGGTATGGAATGAGCTAAGGTACAATTTCATAGCAAAGCTATGCTGATCATATTCTCTCCAACTCCAAACATTTGCTTTGCGTTAGACATCAGAAAAATACATTCTGCACCAACAATCTATAGCTAAGCCAAATCAGATGGAGCTATTTTGACTTTAATTTGTGCACAATAAAAAAACTGTAGAACTAATGTAACAGTTTGCAGATCAAAATTGCACCTTAAAGAGAGTTGCATATGAATGCCATGAGATCTTTCTAGTATTTGTACACACCATAGAGATCTAAAGCCCTCAAATCCAATAACAAAAGTGTGATTCAATCAGTGATTAATAGTATAAAAATAAAGTCTAAGAGGAAAGAGAGATATCAAAAGAAAGAAAAAAGAACAAATAATCAATCTGACAGTTAAATCACAAGAATAAGTCTACAGCACACACACAGCAGATCAAACATACCCGATTCACCAATAATAGGACAAAATCACAAAAGCTATTGATCAATTAAAAAAAAGGTAAACCATTAAACTCAAAACAACACTACAAGCACATATAAATATGATACCTTAATAATTAAATACAAAACAAAAATGACATTTGAAAAATAATACTAATGATACAACCTAATATAATGGAAAACAAAAAAAAAATCACTTCAATTATCAGAATCAAGAAGCTCAACGAATTGACCAAAATTACAAAAGATATTTGAAAGATACCTTGAGGGTGTATTACTGTACCATGGTGACTACTCTCTCTCCCTCTTCTGGATTTTGAGAAAAGAAACAAAAAATAAGAGATTAATTGTTAATATAATCATAGCAATATTCAGATTTATTTATCTAATATTACAGCTCAAGATCCTGGAAAAAAATTTCAAAAAAAAAACTAAAATCAAAATTAGGGTAAACAAACAACAAAGAAATACATAACATAGGTGGAAGCTATACAAAGCAATGAATTCAGAAACTAAATAGGGGAAAAATAGACATTAAATGCAAAGCATATAAAAAGAAACCATCCAAAACAAACAAAACAACATCATCAAAAAACTGACAAACAATAAATAAATCATCAAAAAAATGAGAGGAGAAGTGAAATGAAGTTACCTGTTGAGCATATCGCACCTGGAGATAACAAAACCCAAAAGAAAATAAAAAATAAGTAATGGGAGTTGAAGAAGCCAGAGAAAGAGAGAGAAAGGAATAACTCAACAATGGGGTTTAGGGTTTATAGAGAGTACCGCAAACAATAAATAAATCAAAACTGAAAGAGAGATAGATAGATGTGCAATGAAGTTACCTTCAGATCGCACCTGGAAAGAACAAAAACGAAAAGAAAATTAAAAGGAGTAATTGGAGAAATGAAGAAGCCAGAGAAAGAGGGAGAAATGAATAGGAGAAAGAAATTAAAGTACCTCTGGCTGGATCTGGAGAGGCGGAGAGGAGGTGGTTTTCGTCGACGCATTAATTGCAAGCAACAAACGAAGAATGAGGGGAGAGGGGAAGAGAGAGGAAGGGAGAGAGAGCAAGCAGAGAAAAGGATGAGAGATTAACATAACAAGAAAAGAGGATTGAGACAAGGATTGAGAGGAGGAGAAGTGAGTGTCAGGTGTGTCAGTGTGAGGGCACTTCAAAACTCTGACTAAGACATGTAGCTGGAGGCTGCAAATGAAAGGGCACCGTTGAAAAGAATGTGTTGTCGAGCAACAGAAAGATCGGGGAAGGAAAGGGAAGCAGGAGAAGGGAAAAAAAAAGGAAAAATACAAATAAGGCTCTTAGACAAGCCCAAGAGTCAATCCACGTCACTTAAAAAACACGTGAAGGGCATGTGCCAAATTCACTGTTCATTACTGTTCATTTCAATTGTGAATGTGAATTGTGAATTGTGGAATTGTGAGAGACAAAGCTCAAAGGGGAAATTTTCTTTTTAAGGGTTATAGGATTCATTGGTTTGGATTGGAATAGTATGTGGGTCACTACAGTCTGCATAGGGAGAAAGTTTGACCAACTCACACCAGTATATTTATCATGAATGAATATAATCCACGATCAAGTGATCAACTACCTTATAATCCCGTATATTAAAATTTGCAATAGTTGAGCAATGGTAATAGTGGAGCAAAATGATTGTTTTGCATATAGTTGTTGTTGGGACTCTCTTATTTGAATGGGAGAAAACGTGGAAAGATTGTTTTCTGGAGAAAGAATAAGTCATTTTTCCGGAAGGGTCAAGTTGGAGATTTCAATGATCATCTCACTCCAGACATGACAAGGAAATTTGGTAAAACTGACGAAGCTTCGTGCTCTTGTCACACGCACTGTTAGCTTGTACGAAGGCTAGGCCCACTTATAGAGAAGAATGGCTAGCAGTCCTAGTACACAAGTCTGATGAGGTTCATCATAAAACCAATTGGCAATAGGAGGAGAAGCCCACCAAACCTATATATTAGTTGTCCTCCCCCTCTTTCACCGATGTGGGACAATCCACACTTCACCACACACACATGGGAAACCTAACACTGCTGTTTAGCTGGCACTAGATTATTCACTTCGGTGATTAAGGTAAGTCCTGATTCTAAAAAAAAGAAGAAGAAGGTAAGTCCATTGAGAGTTTAAGGAAAGTTCTGATGATTCTTAAAAAAAGAAGAAGGTAAGTCAAATACAACAACAACAACAATCGAGTGTAAATCCCCATTAAGTGGGGGTACTCGGGTCAGGATGTACGCAACCTTACCCCTGTTTAAGAAAACAGAGAGGTTGTTTCCGAGATTGACCAATTGCTGCACTGAAGTATAGATTTCCAACAACTTCACCAAAAATAAGAAGTATTGGAAAGTTTTCATAGCCATTTTGCTATAGTCCATAATCACCTAAAGTTGAAAGATGGAGATAACTCTTTCAACTTAATAGGCACTGGACCTATGAGAGTGTTAAACTTTTGACCACGAAGATGATATCTCTAGCTACAAAGGATCATAAGAGAATGAGTAGAGTATGTATTTATACTCGTAAGTTATAACTCATCTTGAAAGGTCAATGTTTTTTTTTTTGATGGAATGAAAGCTCAATGTATACTATAGTACATAAATACTATAGACGAGCTAGGACACGAGTCGAGGGACAAATAATCAATACATATGAACAAAGGCTAGAAACAATGGGACTTGTGGCATTATAACAACAATAATCCAACGGTTATCTGTGCCTAATTTTAATTCAAATTCACATTAAAGCCCATCTGGTATCACATCTGCAAGGCCATGGTTTCAACCGAACCCCCAACACCGTGGTTCGTGGACGCCTTATATATAATTTACCGACGTCATGCTCCTCTAGTCTAAAAGGACAATCAGGTCACCGGTGACATGTTGTGTGAAAGCAGGGCCACTGGTAGTATTTGGCAAAGTGGCCGGCTTCGTACGATACGGCTGGGCAGATAGTTTTTCTTTCGTAGTATGCTTGAAGATGCGTGAAGATGTTGCTGATAAGCTGGCTGCTGAGTTTGACTTCTATTTACTAATTTAAGATGATCTAGCTATGTTACTGCAAGGTACATTGGTTGTAAGAAATTGTGAAATTGCATGTGCCTTTGTTTCCTGCTCAAGGTGATTGCTTTGCGGATTATTTGAACGAAGTTGAAGTCTCAACTACTAGCAATAGCAAATGCTTTTTCTCATATGAAGTTGACTTTCTAAATAGGTTTTGCTTATTGTCTTGGAGGTTACCTTGATGCGGTCTATTGTTGATTAATTATTCACTAGAAGCTCCAATGATTAGCCTAGTTTTGGCGAATGGACTAATGATTCAGTAATACTTGTTGTTGTAATGCAGAGGATGTTGTAGTGGATTGAACCAAAAAAAAAAAGGATGTGTAGTGGACAAGTGGGTTTTGTCATTACTATTCATATTCATAAGTTTCATTTGTCCTACATTGGTGGTGCAAGAGACTAATATAGTCTTTATACATCATCATGTCCATCTACTTGTCAAGTGAGGTACCCCCTCTTTATGCATGATGAGGGAGAGCATGCCATGTGACACGTGCGCGGTGCTGGTGCGCACATTTTTGGCCGTGTCCAGTTTTTTTGAGACTCCTTAACTTTCGAAACTCTTTTCACTGTCCGTTTCTTAATTTGACTAAGTTGTAACGGTTCCTTGTTTCACTCAGTCAATCCCACATTTTAAGCCACGTTCAAGGTTTCACTTACACTGACTTTTTCCTTTATATATTTTTGGCTGCCGTAGGAATCAAATACACAGAAAAAATCACTTCCTCTTCTCTCTTCTTCTGAGCAAGCTGAAAACGAGTTCCATCTTCACTTTCTTGAGTATACAAGGCAGTGAAGCGCTATGCTAAATTTGGGGGGCGATCGATGTCCTATTCGACTGCACTAGTTGGTGCGAATAACACTTCTAAATCAGTGGCGTTTACATATACCACGACACAATCTTATTCCACAAACACATTCTCTTTAATATTTAGGCCGCACATTCATACAAACATTACCATTGTCATTGTTTTCAGGTACCATATTTCCAACAATACTGAGTTCCTTCCCAAACTTGATGGCACTGGGTAGTTTTGATTTTTGTTAATAGCCATTGGATTCCAATATGGGTTGACTTGGATTTGCAATTTGATATTTAATTTAGTATTGCTAGTGCTAAGCATGGCGATGGGCATTTTGTGACTACCGGGACATAAAAAAGAGTGATTTTGAGGAAAATTAACATTCATCCAAGTAATCAGTCGAATAATCTTGCCTATTAACACACTCCAAGGGACCGTGGACAAAAACCAGCCACCCTTCAAACAATGAGGAAAATTAAGATTTTGAGTGTTCAAGCGCAGCATCTTGGCAGAAGTATCTAGTTAAATGAATGGCATTTAAAATGACAGTATTAATTTTTGATTCTGTAGGTAGAAGGGCAGAGTTCCACCAAAGACCATAAATGAAAGGATTAGCACACAGGTGAGGAATTGTTCATTCAGCCTCTTTCAGTCCTCAGAGAAATCTGTCCGACTGAAACGTTCTTCGAGGTAGTCTCCACATCGTATTGGAGGAAATCTGCAATCAAGATGGATATGTCAAGTAAGACAGTTTTTCATCCATATCGCAAGTCTAGAATTTTATAAACTGCAGGAGAAAATAAAGGGCCAGTGTAATTTATTTTTTATTTTTTTGTGCAAGGTTTAACTGTTGCTAAACGTCTGTGGATATGATTCCTGAGTTTATCTCTTACTAGTACTGAAAGAAAAAATATCTAATGGGCCTTCAAAATCCATTGCCAATTTCCCCGCGGATACTCAAACATGTGTTGCTACATTGCAACAGACATTGCGAATCTGCTGCAAAGTTTAGCAATTGTCTAGCGTTGTAATTTTCAGTAACAGTCATAAGCTATTGCTAAAGGGATATGATGCTGTCGAGAGGTAGTGATGCAACTGTTTATATCCGATATGTCATCCTTCAGTGTTCATAGCTAGTAGGCAGTAAGCAATAGGACACTGATATGTACGTCGTGACTCGAGACTCTCAGTGCATACCAGTAGAAGAGTACAATAGCACAATTTAGAACAATTAGGCAACAATGATCTGAGTATTCTAATAATGGTGAATATTAGATGAAGGGCATCCAGATAACAAAGTACATAAATATAAGCAGAAGCACCAAGATTACCTTGGAGGATTTGACTCACTGCAGCAACTTTTTAAGCATTCAACCAATGTGTCATGAGGGGGATCCAAAAAGAAAGCAGCCTGCAGTATATCAAAGCTTGCTGTTGTTAGGTTTTTGCTGGTTTATTTACACACAATAATTGCTGCTGTTATAATTAGGACCTTTCGTAGTTTCGTATATTAATTAGACTCTCTTACTCTAGGGACCCCTCTTGAGCATCCCATGTCAGACACTTGACGACTGAACAGGGGTAACACTGAACACTTCAATCCTAGATTAGAATTTCCGCAAAATTGCCCTATCGAGTGTCTTGAACTGTTACAGAGTCTAGGTCGTAGCTCTGATTATGCCTCCTTCTCCACATGGGTATTGCAGTTGAGAAGAAGAGTGCATAAAACCATAAGTGAAAATCAACCAAAATAATGTAAACTTGTAAAGTAAACTCAAAATGTATAGCAAACATATGCAAGAAAGATATTGTACATAGGTAAGACTACAAAAATAATTAGACAGTAGTGGAACAAAGAGAAGATGGAAAAGGGAACTCTTATGACTTACTGAATAGCGCTCTTTACCAGTTGGTATTACTCTGTGCAATGTTGATCTGTCAGCAGATTAAGCCATGAAGTAAAATTCCATATTGTACACTGAAGCAACTAGCAAGCTCAACTGTTGAAACACTTTCACAACGTTTACCTGAATAAACAATTTGTCCATCTCTCTGTCATATCTCCTATATTGACAATGTGTGCCCTGTGAGCAAATAATGCAGTCATTATACTCGTATAGAAGTAATAGAGTAGCATGCAAATTCTCAGCAAATAGTTCAGTCATTAAACTTTGCATAAAAGATCAATCTATCAATAAGGATTGTAGAACTACGGTGTTAACACTGAACGCACCCTTCAACATGAAGAACATCCTCCCAAACTTGTGGCTGGCGATCCTTTTCACGACATACCTTGAAGAAGAATTCATAACTTCAGAAATTACATCATTTAACCACTAGAAACTGGAAATCATTTGAGAGACTTAAGACTTGCCTGTAGTCCAGGAACACCATCAGTAGCCAGTAGGGTGACCATTCCAAAATCTGAATGAGCAAAGGCACTCGTTTCTCCACTTTTTACATCACCTGAAGCACAATTGAACACTAGAAAAATAATAAAACATATCCATAAAGATATCTCACAAGCATGGGATTTAAATTGGATTTCCTTGAACAACATAACAAAGATTTGATCATCAGGCTATGTAAACCACAGGAACAATTAAGAATCTAGAATAATAAATCTGACCAGACCTGGGTAACGCAGTAGGCGAAGGAATCCTGTTGGTGAATCTGGAGCCCCAATGTTTTCAAAAAAATCCTCCTCAAGGTCCAAGGCCAAAGCAATCAGGGATAACACTTTTCGTCCCACGCTCCTGGTACAAATTACAAGGGACTTGAGAGAGCTATGCATTATAAGGGACTTGATAGTAAATTCAGCCTATCTTCTCAACACTAAGTTTATTCTCCTGTGTTCGTAATTACATGTTACACGTCATTTACCATTAATCCATGATACCATCAGTTCATTTTTTTCTCATGTCAAAGTAACATATACGACCCAATAGATTGACAGTAACACAGTACAGGTACCCTCAGCCGTTAGCCCCGGTCATAGAGATAACAGAATGAAATCTGGTGAACAAGGTATCAGGAAGTAACTTTCTGGAAGTTAATTGCCTCTTGAGTGGTCTTAATTTTTTTTTGTACAAGATAACCTGCATAACTTAAAATGGACAAATGCAGAACATAGGAGTACGTGTAAACTTACAAGAGTGTCCTATGGTGTGCTTCCATTGTCTCTCTCCAACAAGGAACAAGCTCTAGGATGTCAGAACAACAGATTGTTGCATCAGTCTCCAAAAGGTTGCATTAACTAAATAACCAAAGTACGAGTGCTTTTAATATGCCCATGGAGGCATGTACCATAAATTACACTCTTCTTTACGAACACAACGAAACAGAAAAATACCTTCAGAAGGCCACTGGTTCAGATTGCAGACTTGATCATCAAGGGGGCCTATGTGGAATGACTCCTTTGCATCACCTAATAACGTTCAGAAAAAACTATTCATTCTCTCGGACATGAGTGTTGTATTTTTATATTTATGATTTTTGTCAAAGTTGATTGTACAACAACAACATAGGGTAATCCCAATTCAATGGGGTTGCTCGGGGCTAAGATGTACGCAACCTTACCCCGGACTGTTTAAAAAATCAGCAAGTCTTTGGTACACCGGGTGTACGTACCGGTACACCTTGTGTATTTATAACTAATTATAAAGGGACTGACTAGTGGCATTAAAAATGTGACTAATGATATATGTTGTAATACTAGTTATAAATTCACAAGGTGTACCCGTACACCCGGTGTACCTAAGAATTGGAGTTAAAAAATAGGGAGGTTGTTTCCGAGATTGACCCCAGGCACTGCATTGAAGTATTGACTTCTCGCAACTTAACTAAAAATAAGAAGTACTTCAAGTTTTCATCGCCATTTTACTATAATCTATAATCACCTAAAGGTGAAAGATAGAGATAATTCTTTTAACTTTATAGGCACCGCACCTAAAGTTGTCAGAGTTGATTGTACAATAATAATAACAAAAATGGCTACATATGCTGCCTTTAAACTGAGTTCAAACTCAGGTCCATGGGATCAGAAGTCGAAAAGAAGTATGGATATAATGTGTATAAGGGGGACATGCATGATAACAAAAGAAATCAGAGATCGATTGATGACCTTTGACAGAAGGGTCCAAAATCTCATCATATAACCCATTGTAACCTCTATGACTTTTCTTGTTGAGTTTGAGTTTCTCTTCCAAGGGCAGTGAAAAGAACTTTCTGCTCTCATCAAATAACCTCATGAACCAATCTTTGTCCACTCCATGATTCACTATGTAAAAGAATCCGTATTCTATGCATGCCTGATTCAAGAATATCGATTAAAGCAACAACTGAAACATGTCAAACGTGCAAAGCCTGCTAAGCCTATCGAATATGTAAACATTGAAAACAATATAATGAGGATAAGAGAGTGCCAGCAACAAGTATTTATGAAATTGAGGGACCAAGGAAACTTAGAACAAGAACAACATAAAATTTTTGATCAAATTAAACATAAGAGCTTAACTTTCTAAAAATAACTAAATTGTTGAAGGTTGTCTTTTGATCTGTTGGAAAGATCTCAACTGAAACTGAATTGAAAAAAGTTGAACTGACATGAAAAAACTAAGGCACTTCAAATTATAACTAAAAATGTCCAAAAAAAAATGAACTGAACTGAATTGAAAAAATTGAACTATAACAATATAAAACACAGCCTAAGAAGCACCTGGCGGATTGATGCAGCCGTAGAGACACGGTCAGGTGCTGATAAGTCGATGACGGGAAGCTGTAGAGCCATCTTCTCTCAAGTGTCAACTCTCTCTGCTTAATCTTTCTATAAATTACTGATTAGTGACAAAAAATTTATCAATAATCAAAGCAACTTTGTGTCTTTTTTTATTTATTTATTGGTTTGGATTGGAATAGTAAGTGGCCATGTGAGTCACTACAGTCTGCATGAGGAGCAAATTTGGCTAACTGATCTATATGACTATATTTATTTATTTATTTATTTATCCACGATCAAGTGATCAACTACCATTTAATCCCGTTTATTAAATTTGTAATCACTGATTCGCAATCGTAACAATGGAGCAAAATAATTGATTTGCATATAATTGTAGTATCAAACTATGAATGATGATGTCAACCATGTCATTACTATGTCACTGCACAGCGCAATTCGCCAATTAAAATAAGTGGAAAGATTGTTTTCTAGAGAAGGAAAAGGTCATTTTTCCTGAAGGGTCATCAATCGGAGATTTGAATGATTATCTCAATCCAGACATGACTAGGAAATTTTGTAAAATTAACGAAGGCGTCAGCAGGGAGATAAAGGTTTCAGTGGCTTAAAAAATAGGGAGCTAGGAAAATTAGTTCTCAAAATAGAAAATGCAACGATAGTGTTAAACTGTCATAGGAAAACACAGATGAAGAGCCACGGGTTGTTGTTTAACACTACTTTGATCAATCAACTAATCAAGGCAGTTAAGTCTTAACCTTTTTTTTTGTTTTTTGTACAACAGAAGTGGTGTCCTAACTGTGTTGAACTGTCAATGAAAAATCACAAATGAATGAGATACCCTATG
>ONZK01004292.1:20067-37548 GCA_900322385.1 Pharnaceum exiguum | reverse complement strand
TGTTTTGAAAGAAAAGAGCCTAGTAGGAATAAGTACAAATAACAATTCAAAAGGCAAATTTCATTGTTAATTGAAAGTTTTTGACTCATCAAAAATTCGGATATTCTAGATGGCACTCATATCCTCGGTTCCCAACTTCTTTTCCTTCTGTGAATCATCATCTGATCATACTGTTGGACGGGATCCCACCTTTTCCCTAGAGAAATTTAGCACAGATGATCCGAGGCTCCTGAGTAACGTGCTGGTCCAAGGCCTGTCTCGTCTAAAAATTTTCGAGTATGGGATGGAGTATTTACCCACAGCGGCCACCAGGGACGGGGGGCAATGGCGCTGTTCCTTGTCCCTTCAATATCTTACAATCAAAGGTTGTATTAATTTGAAGAGTTTACAAGGAATAGAGCATCTCACCAACCTCCGATGCCTCAAGATCAAGCTGAACTGGTGTTTATTTTTGGAAGATGAATACGAAAGTCTGCATGGAAGTGCAGCGACAGTATGGAAATCTCTTTGTAACCTCACTTCCTTAACTCTAGACAGCCTTCTGCAGCTAGTACATCTTCCCTATGGCATTCAACACTTGAGAGCCCTCCAATTTCTCCGAATTGCATGGTGTAGAAACTTGACAACCCTTCCAGAATGTCTTAGCAGGTTAACCTCTTTGAGATCACTCAAGTGTATAATGTGCGATAAACTGGCAGAGTTACCAGAAGCTATTCGTCACCTTCCCTCGCTCAGCCAACTCAATATAGTTGGCTGTGGTCGTCTGCAAGAAAGATGCAGAGGGCCAGAGGGGGAAGATTGGCCTAAAATTTGCCACATTCCCAACATATACCTTGATCCGTGACAGGATAATGTGTTCCTTAGTGTGAAATATTTTTCAGATTTTGAATTTGCTTACACCTTGATCTGTGACAGGATAATGAGTTGGTTGTAACTATTTTTTCTCTAGTGAATTTGATTGTCTAGTTCTCTTCCTGTGTTCCCATAATTATATACTCCGTATCGATTTGAACCTCCAATCAATTTTTGTGTACATATTTTTCTAAAAAATATGATGCTTAAGAAAAACCATTTCCAAGCTATCACCCAAATATACATGAATCTAGAGTTCTAGACGATTAGATTTGTAAAATCTTCGCCATCAAAAAAAAAAAGATTTGTTACATCTTCTCTCGTTTTCTTTTCAAATCAAACTTCAAATGTTGTCATGGATAAAAAGGCTACTCAACATTTTAACACGCATGTTAAAATTTAACGTTCTCCAGGCCACTCCCTATCCATCAAACTACAAACCAGGTCCAAACAAAATTACAAATCTGTGCAGCCCAGGGAACACCAGAAGGCCCAGAATACCAGTTGTATCACAGAGTGCCACGTGTTCTTCATCAGAACCTCCAAAATCTAATCTTGCACTTCCCTACCGCTCCATCATGATCCATTAATTATCCCTCTAAGATGAGGTAACGTTGTATGCTTTACGGACAGCTCAGAACTTGAGACATCAGGCCAAGAAATATGCAAATGAGAAATTTATCATCCAATGCCATAACAGAAACCATCAAAACTACAGTTCCAAATTCAAAGACACCATGCATAACCAAGATAAAACATGTTACTATGTGTCATGCAACAAATATACCCTTTACGATCAGAGCATCATTGTCTAAATCATCATCAACCAGAGGCATCCCAACAATGGAAGACATCTTAAATTCATCAAGAGCTCAGAAGCTAGACATAAAGCTACAAACTTTAGGACCCTTTTTCAGAATAACCGCAGAGAATTTGGAGACGAAAGCCGAGCTTGGGAGAGCTGAGGGGTTGATAAGGCTGTGGCTGGATGGAAAGATACTGCATTTGGATTCCATAAGGTTAAGAAGAGAGACTATGAGTATGCAGAGGTCCATCTTTGGTGTTGGCTTGTTTATTGGAGCTGTAGCTATTAGGCATGGCTATGATTATGGCTGTGACACTGCTCAGTTGCTTGCCATCAATGATACTGAGCTATATCATTCAAAGGTTCATACTGTTTTCCCTTTTGTGACACTATAATAATACTTCGGAAACAACCTCTCTGTTTTTTAAACAGGGGTAAGGGTGCATACATCCTGACCCCGAGCACACTAATATGCTGCTGTTTGTGTAAATATATGCAGCTGGTGAAGTTCTATTCTAGAGTTGGCTTCAACGCTGTGCATGAAGTTGATGGTTCATCACTCGGAGACCTTGCACACATATTAGTTTGGGGAGGCAGGGGAACCAGAATGGATGCCAACATCAAGGACCTCCTTGTCAGATGGTCACCCAGGTTCCAATCCCGAAATTGAGGTGATCTCAGTTCTCACCATAAACAGAGTGTAAACCCCCATTCAATAGGGGTGCTCGGAGTCAGGATGTACGCAACTTTACCCATGTTTAACAAAACAGAGAGGTTGTTTAAGAAATTGAGGTACGCAACCTTACTATCCTCGATGAAAGATCATTAATGGTCATCTAGGCGATAGGAAAAGACAGACAGAAAAGCTAAGAATTCAGTGGAATTAACACAACCCAAGTTACGATTGATGATAAATCTGTTGCACAATACAGAACCATGTCTTCTTTTTTATTGCTTGCTGAGTTGCTGCAATAAACCGAAACTTACAACACAAAACATAGACAATCCCACTTGATGAGGTGACTGAGCAGATACTTTCTACAACTTCATTGCAAGTGCTAGACCGACCTTTGGGTTAGTGTTAAGAGACTTGTAGTTCAATTCAGCGGCCATTGTGACACGCAACTTAGGCGTGACCTCATGTTGCAGAACAGCTCCAAAAGTTCCATGGTTATCAACTTTCAGCTTCGTCAGTGTCGAATCATCCACTGCATAATATCCTCCCACAGTGACCCTGCTGCTCCCATGTTCAGAGAATCTGTTGGTAAATTCAATTGCTGTAGTGGCCCTCCATTGATCGAGGTAACGAACGTAGGATGCCTTGAGCAGATCACCCTTGTCAGCCCTGTATCAATAGCAGGTAGGGGGCACAGAATAGATGGATTAGCTAATATATGACAATACTTGGAAACGAATTGCGAAAAAGCAAAAATGTATTGAACTATCAAGAAAGAATAATGAGCAAAAGTTGAATTGAGCAAATTTGAAGACATGATTTTTTATAGTTCTTTTTCATTATCAGACCTCTTCAGGCTTCAAGAGTAGTTGATTAAATATGCATTTAAAGCTTAAAAGAGTTGAATTTGGGGAAACAAGGACTTATTCATATGATATGGAATAGTTGCTCAGTGACCCATATTACCTCCCAAAAATATAAAAAAAGAGACCCTCAGTGACTAAATAATTTCAGCAGACTTTTCCCAAAATGTGGCATGTACAAAGTCTAATTGAAGTATTTGATAACTGAAAGTAAATATAATGGCTACTCACAGGAAAGATACTTACAAGATGCAAGAAGCATAAAATTTTGGTCTTGTCATGCCTATACCAGCACTGTATTTAGTGTATTCACCACTAACAGGGTCAAAACCTGCCTCTACTCCAAGCACAGTGCCAGGGTTGCCAATGGTTGCTGAAACATCGGTAATGGTACCAGGATGCGCGAAAGTGTAACTAATTGCAGCATGATCATGAAAACACTGGGTTTCAATCTGCAATGAGAAATAGATGACACATACACTAGTGTCAGTTCACATGAATAGAAGGTGTAATTTGCAACACTTCCTTGCCCAGCATTCTGTGATAGTATCACATAATCAGCCAAATGAATCAAAAATATCTTCAAGGATTCTGCATTCAGGCATTCAACTTAGCTGATGAAATTCTTTGAAGCAAAATGAACAAATATTACCACACACGTCCACGTTTTACGAGCTATCAAGTAGAAATGATCAAACATACCTTCTCCAGGCTGATTTCAGACAGCTTCACTGAAACTATTGACCTAACATTTGGTATGATGTCTGTCCCAGTTAATGCTACGGCAATCTGCCAGAAAAGGGGTCGGAGAAGCTCGGTTAGAATTACCTGATACTCATACAGAAGTTTGAAGATCATCAATAGAAGAAGTGAAGAACCTACAGCTGACAGTGCAGATGAATCAAGTTTGACTCGAATGGCATCCGCACCCACATCCACATCCACTTCCTTGTAATATAAATGCACTGACACATTAGTACTTATCTAGTAATGCAAAACTATCTCAAAACTAAGCCATTATAAAGATTCACAAATAAGATACACTTGTGGGAATAACAGGCTCAACAACAAACCGAACAGTATAGCTTGAATGTACATGAATAACATGATGTGAGACTGATTGATCCTTAGCGCTTTCGGGGAGGGGGTGGGAGAAGGGAGGGCAAAGTTATATGCGTTGCCAGGGCTCAGGGTTAGCAACTTCAGTTCTAGTGAATTGGCCTCATACCACCAAACAGAAAGCGGTATTACCACTGTCACCATGTTCTAGTGTTCAGCTTCCACACTTCAGAGAAACTAAACATACAGTTACAGAAAAACAGAAGCAAGGATCAATGTAGATCCAATCCAACTACTGTAGGTCGCCGTCGTTGTCATATGATAAACATAAAGCATACTCCTCTATAGTCTATCCCAATTCACTTGTCATATATGATGAACATACATAAAAATATGTACGTAATTGATAATAAGCAATCCAATGGTAGTTAATTACTAATTGTATTTCAGAATTCAATAAAAACTTTCTTAAATTAGTGGTCTAAGTTTGTAGAATTTGACTCCCCAACACATTTTTAACACCAAATATCTATGTTGCACGCACGCTCCTATATGTCGTGTGGGACACGAGAACAAAATTGTAGTATTACACTAGTTTTGGAGTTTCTAACCCCGGACACGGACACGGAGACAAATATCATTAATATCAGAAAGCTTGGCCCTACCCTTAACAAAGACAAAGCTCCAAAAAAATTTCCATGTATACATACACCCAGCCTAGGATAATTCCAGCCTACAAAGTCTCAAACTTTTTTGGGCAGAAGTCACAATGCAAACACAGTAACAATGTAACATACACAGAAGTACAGAACAGACAAAATGATGGACAAATAAGACCAACCCATGTAACAAGATTCAATCTTTAGAAGTTTCATGACTTTCTCAAAGCAAACAAAGTTGATTACTAAGTTCCAATTTTTTATTTTTTTTTTTGAAAGCAGAAAGTTCCAATCTTTATGACACATAATAATGCTTAAATAAACAAATACTACTAGATAAGCATACATTATTACACATAAACGTGCTTTCATGCAGAAAGATTAAATCTTTGATAAAAATTTAGCATACCCAACTCAATTTTGCTAAGTTAATCACCAAAAACGTTGCAAAATGAAGACAGAACAAAGCAGAGAAAGACCAAAAGTACGTACAAGGCCATCCGTTGCATGAGTGTTGATGATTCCGAGTTTCAAGCTACCACTGTAATCTTCGTACAAAATTTCTGCAACAACAAAATACAGAAACGGTTAAACAAATGCAAGTTATTTAGTAACAAGTAACAAGAGTTTGCATTAATTGCTAGAGAGAAATAACCATTTTTACCTCTGGTTTTTTTGCCAATTCCTCAGAAGAGACGAGGTCCTTTGTTCTCAATGTTCTTGCCCATTTTTTTTTGTTGTTTTTGTTTTTAGTGACCTTACTTAAGTTTGCTGAGTTTGCTACCTTCTGTATATATGAAGAAAGTAAAGAGAGAAAGCCAGTCTTATTGGCTAAAACAAACTCTGGCAGTCTGACACTGTAAAAATCTGTGGAAACTGAAAAACTTTCTTCTCTTGTTTTGTCTGAGCTGTAGACTAGGTAAGACGGGCTTGGGCAAATTCAAAAGTGTTGGGCCGTCAACTTGTGTTTTTAAGGGGTTGGACTTAGTTGGATGGAAGAAGGTACAATAGGGATATAGAATGTAGAGCACTTCTCTTGAGATGAACTGTAGTGTCAAAAACTCTCGAACACTTGAAAACTTGCTATATCCATGTCGGAAACTTTATATCCTACTTCCATCACTATTTTTCAATTTTCTTACTATATGGTTCACATGTACACTTATTTCTCTACCATACTAAATGAAAACCGTACTGTGATTCTAAATTTGTAATATTTGTTACAAATTTGAGTAAATTGTAATATTCATATGTCATTTACCATTGAAAAAGAACATTTAGAAGTATCATGTGTCCTCTTTTTTAAAGAATTAGCGTATCCGCATTTTTCTATGTGTTGCGTTTAACTCGTATTATTGTCATTATTGTTAATTTGTTACCATCAAATAAAAATTCTGTTTTTTTTAGGAGGGAATCAATTAAAATGAGAAGAAAAAGAAAAAGAAATTTTAAACCATACAACAATGCCCAAGGGAATGATTACTAATAGTTTGGACTCTAAAACTTATCCAATATACGGAGCATATATGTATCAGATTGCTAATGAGAGAAGCGAAATGAGAACCAAACTTTTCCCCTAAAGCCAAGATAGTAAACGCTTCACCTATCTTCAGGCATTAGTACGTATATCCAACTATCTCTTCCTGACACTACAATACTATGACTGATTTTCCTAGGTACTAATATGCTGCTGTTTGTATACATATATGCAGCTGGTGAAGTTATATTCTAGATTTGGGTTCAAGGCAGTGCATGAAGTTGATCGTTCATCACTTGGAGACCTTGCACACATGTTAGTTTGGGGAGGCAGGGGAACCAGAATGGATGCCAACAATAAGGACCTCCTTGTCAGATGGCCTGGTCAGCCAGGTTCCAACCCCGAAATTGATCGAGGTGTTCTCGGTTCTCACCATTCTCGATGAAAGATCATTAATGGTGCATCAAGGCGACAGGAAAAGGTAGACAGACAGATAAAAGCTAAGAATTCAGTGGAATTAACACAACCTAAGTTACGTTTGATAATAAATCTGTTGCACAATACAGAACCATATGTTCTTTTTCATTGCTTGCTGAGTTGCTGCAATACACAGACACAGTAACGTACAACACAAAACATAGACAAATCCGTCCACTTGATGAGGTGACTGAGCAGATGCTTTCTACAACTTCATTGCAAGTGATAGACCGACCTTTGGGATAGTGTTAAGAGATTTGTAGTTCAATTCAGCGGCCATTGTGACACGCAACTTAGGCGTAACCTCATGTTGCAGAACAGCTCCAAAAGTTCCATGGTTATCAAGCTTCAGCTTCGTCAGTGTCGAATCATCCACTGCATAAGATCCTCCCACAGTGACCCTGCTCCTATTTTCAGAGAATCTGTTGGCAAATTCGATTGCTGTAGTGGCCCTCAGTTGATCTAAGTAGTGAACGTAGGATGCCTTGAGCAGATCACCCTTGTCAGCCCTGTATCAATGGCAGGTAGGGGGCAAAGAAAGGGTGGATTAGCTAAGACATGACAATACTTAGAAACGAACTGCGAAAAAGCAAAAATGTATTGAACTGTCAAGAAAGAATAATGAGCAAAAGTTGAATGCAGCAACTTTGAAGACATGACTTTTTATAGTTCTTATAGATTATCAGAACTCTTCAGACTTCATGAGTAGTTGATTCAATATGCTTTGAAAGCTTAAATGCGTTGAATTTGGGGAAACAAGAGCAAGATACAACTAATAAGGTGCCTATAATGCTCAGTGACCCATATTTCCTCCCAAAAGAAAAAGAGACCCTCAGTGACTAAATAATTTCAGCAGGCTTTTCTCAAAATGTGGCATGTACAAAGGCTAATTGAATTGAATTATTCGATAACTGAAAGTAAATTTAATGGCTTCTGTCAGGGGAGATACTTACAAGATGCAAGATGCATAAAACTTGGGTCTTGTCATGCCTATGCCAGCATTGTATTTAGTGTATTCACCAGTAACAGGGTGAAAACCTGCCTCTGCTCCAAGCACAATGCCAAGGGTGCCAATGGTTGCTGAAACATCGGTAATGGTAACACGAGGCATGAAAGAAACAGTTGAACTAATTGCAGCATGATCATGAAAATACTGGGTTTCAATCTGCAATGAGAAATAGATGACACACAGCCACTAGTGTCAGTTCACATGAATAAAAGGTATAATTTGCAACACTTCATTGTCCTGCATTCTGTGATATATAGTATCACTATCAGCCAAAAGAATCAAAAGTATCTTCAAGGATTCTGCACTCAGGCATTCAGCTTAGCTGAAGAAATTCTTTGAAGCGAAATGCACAAAGTTCACTCTGTTACCACCCACATGTCCACGTTTACGAATAATCAAGTAGAAAATATCAAACATACCTTCTCCAAGTTGATTTCAGGCAGCTTCATTGAAACTATTGACCTAACATCTGGCATGATGTCTGACCCAGTGAATGTTACAGAAATCTGCAAGAAAAGGGAAAAGCTCGGTTGGAATTACCTGACTGAACATTACTCAATCAGAAGTTTGAAGATCATGAGTAGATGAACCTACATCTGACAGTGTATTGAATTTGACTCGAACTGCATCCGCATCCACATCCTTGTAAATGCACTGACACATTAGTACTTATCTAGCTAGTAATGCAAAACTATCACAAAACTAAGCCATTATAAAGATTTACAGATATGATACACTTGTGGGAACAACAGGCTCAACAGAAAACCGAAAAGTATAGCTTGAATGTACATGAATAACATGATGTGAGGATGATCCTTATCGCTTTCGGGGAGGGGATGTAAAAAGGGAAAGGCCAAAATTTTATGAGTTGCCAGGGCTCAGGTTTAGCAACTTCAGTTCAAGTGATTGACCTCATACCACCAAACAGAAAGCGGTATTACAACTGTCACCATGTTCTAGTGTTCAGCCTTCACACTTCAGAGAAACTAAACATACAGTTACAGAAAAACAGAAGCAAGGATCAATGTAGATCTAATCCAACTACGGTAGGTCGTCATCGTTGTCATATGATGAACATAAAACATATATACTCCTCTATATATCCCAATTCACTTGTCATATGAAGAACATAATATATACACCTTTAGATTAAAAACTCAACCTTGAACTTCCAATCAAAACCTTTGAATCTCAACTAATTACCTTCCTTATTACTCATAGTTACTGTGACCAACTTTTTTTTTTTCTTCGAGGCACTACTATGACCAATTATAGCTCAACAAATACATTACAAAAATTCATTTTGTTTACATACATAAACAAAATGTACCTAATTGATAAGAAATCCAATGGTTACTAAATTACTGATTGTATTTCATAATTTAATGGTCAAAGTTTGTAGAATTCGACTCCCCAACACATTTTTAACACCAAATGGCAAATACCATCAACATCAGAATGCTTGGCCCTACCCCTTAACAAAGACAAGCTCCAAAAAAAAATCCATATATACACCCACCCTAGGATAATTCCAACCTATACTACAAAAGTACAAAGTCTCAAACTTGTTTGGGCAGAAGTCACAAACACAGTTACATACATACACAGACAAAATAATTATGGACATATAAGACCAACCCATATATCAAAATTCAATCTTTAGAAGTTTCATGACTTCCTCAAAGCAAAAAAAAGTTGATTATCCACTGAAAGTTCCAATCTTTATGGCACATAATACTTAAATACACAAATACTACTAAGATAAGCATACATTATTATACCTACGTGCTTTCATGCAGAAAGATTGAATCTTTGACAAAAAATTAGCATACCCAACTCAATTATCACCAAAAAACATAGCAAAATGAAGATATAAGAAAGCAGTAACAAAAAAATGGACAAATAAGACCAACCCACATATAAAAATTCAATCTTTAGAAGTTTCAAGACTTTCTCAAAGCAAACAAAGTTGATTACCCACTGAAAGTTCCAATCTTTATTACACATAATGCTTAAATAAACAAATACAGCTAAGATAAGCATACATTATTACACATAAACGTGCTTTCATGCAGAAAGATTGAATCTTTGATAAAAAGTTAGCATACCCAACTCAATTATGCTAAGTTAATCACCAAAAAACATAGCAAAATGAAGACAGAACAAAGCAGAGAAAGACCAAAAGTACGTACAAGGCCATTCTTTGCATGGGGGTTGATGATGCCAAGTTTTGTGCCACAGTTGTAATCTTTGTACATAATTTCTGCAACAATGTAACAAAAACACAAAGGGTTAAACAAATGCAAGTTAAATTAGTGCTTAGTACAGTAACAAGTAATTTTATTACCTCTTGTTTTTTTGCCAATTCCTGAGAAGAGACCAGGTCCTTTCTTGTTAACTTTCTTGCCCATTTTCTTTGTTGTTTTTGTTTTTAGTGACCTTGAGTTTGCTACCTTCTTCTGTATGAAGAAACAAGAAAGTGAAGAGAGAAAGCCAGTTTTATTGGCTAAAACTCTGGTAGTCTGACACTGTAAAAATCTGTAAATGTGAAAAACTTTCTTCTCTTGTTTGTTTTGTCTGAGCTGTTTTTTGTTTTGTCTGAGCTGTTAAGTGTGGGGTAACAACGGGCTTGGACAAATTCATGAAGTGTTGGGCCTTTACTGTTTTTAAAGAGTTGGGCCTAAAAATGAGAGACAAAAACAAAACAGTTGTATAGAATATGGTGAATACTTACATCGTACACCCAGTGTACCTTGCTCCGTACACCCTCTTTGTTTATTTATCTTATTCCCAATCTTTTAATCATCTACATACAAAGTGGGTGTACGGAGTATGCACACCGGGTATATGATATAATTTGCCGAATATGGTGTTTGGCCAGTTTTTAGAGAAGTACTTTTGCTTCTCAAAAACTACTTCCACAAAAGCTGCTTTTAGCTTGTTTACAAATGTTATTATTGTCATAGAGAATCAATTAAAATGAGAAGAAAAAGAATCAACACCAACTCTTTCGGGGTTGAATGTATGCTATCTATCAGTTGTTAACGATTACAGATTACTAATAGTTTGGACTCTAAAACTACCATGAGACATTGAGACCCATGTAATTTTGTAATATAAGCATTAAGCAGTAGCTTCGCTCATCCAATATACGAAGCCTACACACTTCACCTATCTTGAGACATTAGTATATCCAAGAATCCTTCCCAGTTCTAGCAAGCGTATTATCCCTTGGATCAGCTCCATCAATTTCAGCTTAGTCTCTTTTGCATTGGGTAAACAAAACAATGTACTGGCATTTTTAGTACAATATATATAACTTCATATCTCATCTGGTGAGTGCGCCAGAGTCCCGAAACAGAAAATCAATTTGAGGCTTCCAACAATGGAAGACATCTTACATTCATCCAGAGCCCAGAAGCTAGACTTGAAGCCACATTAGGACCCTTTTTCAGAATAACCGCGGAAAATTTAGAGACAAAAGCGGAAGGGTTGATAAGGTTGTGGCATGATGGCAAAATACTGCATTTGGATTCCATAAGGTTAAGAAGAGATACTATGCTTATGCAGCGGTACTCTCGAGGGAAGATCATTAATGGCACATTTAGGCAACAGGAAGAGACAAACAGACAGACAGAGACTCAGAAGAAGGATTCACTGGAAGTCTGGAATCAACACCACCCATGATACGATTGATCACAAAACTGCTGCACAATACAGAACCAAATCTCTTTTTTTTTCCATTGCTTCTGCAGTACAAAGTCACGTACCACACAAAAAAGTAGACAATCCCACTTGATGAGGTTACTGACCAGATGCTTTCTAAGACTTCATCGCAAGCGATAGACCGAACTTTGGGTTAGTGTCAAGAGAATTGTAGTCAAATTCAGCGGCTATTGTGAGAAGCGACTTAGGCTTAAACTCATGTTGCAGAACAGCTCCAAAAGTTCCCTGATTATCGAGCTTCAGCTTTATCAGTGTCAAATCATCCACAGCACAAGATCCTCCAACAGTTAACGTGCTGCCATCTACAGAGAATCTGTTGGTAAATTCGACTGCTGTAGTGGCCCTCCATTGATCGAGGTAATGAACGTAGGATGCTTTGAGCAGATCACCTTTGTCAGCCCTGAATAAATGGCAGGTAGGGGCAAAGAAAGAGTTGATAAGCTAAGATATGACATTACTTGGAAACGAACAGCAAAAAACATTAAATGTTTGAACTGTCAAGAAAGAATAATTCACAAAAGTTTAATGCACCACATCAGAACTTCAGAAGACATGAAATTTCCTGCAATGGATCTCATATTATTATTCAACTAATAAGAAGAGTTGTAGAGCTCAGTGATCCATCTTTCCTCCAAAAGAAAAAAGGAGACCCCCAGTGGCTCGAAATAATTTCAGCAGACTTACCCCAAACTGAGGCATGTACAAAGTCTAAGTGAGTTTATGCATTTGATTACTGAACGTAATTATAATGGCAACCCAAACGAAGATACTTACAAGATGTAAGAAGTACAAAATTTTGGTTTTGTAATGCTTATGCCAGCACTGAATTTTGTGAGGCCACCAGTAGCAGGGTCACAACCTGCCTCAACTCCAAGCACAGTACCAAGGGTGCCAAAGGTTGCTGAAACATCAACAACAAGAGGCTTAAAAGAAACAGTTGAACTAATTGCGGCATGATCATGAAAATACTGGGCTTCAACCTGCAATGAAAAATAGATGACACAGCCACTGGTGTCAGTTCACATGAATAAAAGGTGTAATTTGCAACACTTCCTTGTCCTGTATCCCGTGATAGTATCACGTAATCAGCCAAAAGAAGAAAAATATAATTCAAGGATTCTGCATTCAGCTTTTCTGAAAAAGTTCTTTGTTGTGAAATGGACAATTTAAATTACACTCTACAACACACATTTCCACATTTCTGAATTATGAAGTAGAAATATCAAACATACCTTCTCCGTGTTGAAATAAGGCAGCTTCGCTGAAACTATTGACCTAACATTTGGTATGATGTGTACCACAGTCGTCGTTGCAGTTATCTACCAGAAAAGGGAAAGCTCGGTTAAAATTAGTTGACTGAATATCCGTCAGTCGGAAACTTTTGTAATCATCAGCAGAAGAACCTACATTTGACTGTGTATCGCCTTTGACATCAATTATTATATCCTCATCCTTGTACTGCACTGCCACATCAGCAAGTGAAAGGCCTTCCTTCTGCAGGGAACTTGAAGTGAAAACCTGCATTTGATCATGGACAGTTAGACACATTAGTACTTATTTAGTAATTCATCAATTTTCAAACTACGCCATTCTACAGATTTGCACAAATAAGATACGCTTGTAGGAGTAACAATGAACAGTACAGCATGAATGTACATGATGTTAGGCCCTTGGAACTTTCGGAGAGGGGGCGAGTGAAGGGAAGGGGTAAATTTTTATGAGTTACCAGGGCTCAGGTTTACCCAACGCAGCAACTTCCATCAGTTTCAAGTGAATGGTGATAACTAATATAGATAATATGCGCCTAATTTCACCAAACAGAATGCAGTATTACAACTATCACCGTGTTCCACTTTTTAGACTCCGGACTCCAAAGAACTAAATACACAGAAGAGGAGAAGCAAGGATAAATGTGGAATTTCTACGATTGGAGGTCGTCACCGTTGTCATATGAAACACAGAAAATATACTCCTGTATCAAAATTCATTCATCCTCACGAAATAGCAATCCCCATCAGTATTACAAACCCAATCTTGAACTTCCTATCAAAACCTTTTACACTCGATTACCATCCATATCAATCAAAATCTAATCCTGTCATCCTTTGTATGTTACTGTCACTTCATTCTAGACTAACTTATTCCTTTGAGACAATCAAATCGACGCCGCAAAGGGAGCAGGTCATTCATTTTGGCCAACTTAAAAAGTCACATCTTAAATCTCACCCTCACCTACTTATTTCTTTCACATAGCATGATAGCAATATGAATTACAACCATATAAGTTTAAGTTCATTAAGAACACCCAACACACTTGTATAACCCCTCTTCTCCATTGTTCAGCCTATTAGCCCCTCGGGCCTCGGCTAGCCCGAGATAGGACTCGTAGGGACGGGCCTTCTTTCCTTAAAAAATCAACACCACCACATGGCACTACCCTTGTCAAAGACACCTAACTAATGTCTAATGATAATTCCAACCTACAATGTCTCAAACTTTTTTAGGCAGAAGTCACAAACAGAGTTACACAGACAAAAAAATGGTCAAACAAGACCAACCCAGATACCAAAATTCAATCTTTAGCAGCTTCATGACTTTCTCAAAGCAAACAAAGTTGAATATCCATTGAAAGTTCCAATCATTATGCCTTTTATGGCACATAATGGTCATTTCTACTAACACAACCATACAAAATGTCAGAAAGTTCCCATCTTTATACAATTATGGCACATAATGGTTGTTTCTACTAATATAAGCATACAAAATGTCACAAAGTTTCCATCTTTGATAAAATTTAGAATACCCAACTCAATTCTGCTTAGTAATCACCCAAAAGACATAGCAAATGAAGAGACAGACAAAAGAAAAAGAGAAACAAAAAGAAGGGAGAGAGTATTACAAGGCCATTTTGAGCTTGGGTGGAGATGCTGACTTTCTTGTCAAAGGTGTAATCTTTGTACAGAATTTCTGCAAACAACAAGAAAAAGAAAAATAGGAAATGCAAGTTAGTAACATAGCAAGTTATTGTTGGTGGGTATTATGAGAAGTTTTACATCATTTAGTATAATATGATTACCTCTGGCTTTTTTGCCAATGTCTGAGAAGAGACCAGGTCCTTTGTTGTCAAACTTCTTGCTCATTTTTTGGTTTGCTGCTAAAGAGCTTCCTGAAAATGTGAGAAACTTCTCTTGTTTTGTCTGAGCAAATTTACTAGAAGGAGCTATCACTGGATCAGCTTCCCACTGTCTGGCCTTAGGCCCATAATCATTAATGGGCTTTTTGTTTGGGTTTAGACTTCGGACCTTTTGGCCCTAAGTTGACAGATCAAAATAGCTGGGATGAGAAACCGGCAACTACAAAGTCTACACTCTACAGTTTCTACACGACTGCACCTACTGGGTAAATAGAGTGTAGACAAATAGACAATTATTGAGCATGTGATAATTTGTACAACTAATTATGTCTAGCATACTTTTCTCAAAAAAAAAAAAAACTAAAAATCTGGCAACAATGGTGCATGGTATTGAGCTATGTTTGGTTTTTTTTTTTTATGTTGGATCAACTCATCAACAGGATGCTTTGGGAAGGATTCAATTGGAGTTTGACAGCACAATGAGCTACTTCATTAAACGTCCCTACTAAGTAACTACTAAATAAGCAAAAGAAACAAATCAAGGCAACACGAACAATTAGCCGACTGGGAGTGGTCAATGGAACTTGCTTCTTCTTGATGCGATCAATCAAATTGGCGCAGTCGCTTTCCACCTCTAGTCTTCTGTACCCAGGTGTGACTGTGTCAACTGTATGGAAAATGCCCGAGGCTTGATGAATCCCCAAAGCAACTCTCTCTCCTTCGAAGTTGCGTACAACAACACCCCATCCAAGCCTCGCATTGCCGAGCGCACCAGCGTCTAGGTTCAGCTTCCACATAGGAGTGGAGGAACTCATCTTCCGAAAGTGTTGGGATCTCAGTCTTTGCATTTGCTATTCTGTATTCCTCCACACTTCAGCGCAGCCCCAAAGGAATAAACTTAACTATTAGTTAAACCTCCCTGACTGAATTTGTGAAACGTTAAAAGAATGATCAAGGAAAACAACATTCGAGTTTGACATTTGCAGTACTATCTAATAAATCTGTTAGAGAATTGTGTCAAAACTAGCTTCTCACAAAAAGCCTGAAATTAGAACTAATATTCTCTGTACTGTAATTGTAAGTAGTCTTTATAAACAGAGACAGCCAAAAAAAAACTAATCGCCTGGTTATATTGTGTAGTGTGAGACTGAGAGCCATATCACTGCAATCAATGGTCGCTTGTCTTCGGCTATGTAAACAGAAGCATCTCAGTAAGCATTCACATCGACGAGGCTTTTGCGAATCCTGAGAATATGGACTGCTTATCTTCAAGCAGAATCCGCGGATTTCCTTGTTCAACCTATGTAACCAAAAGAAAGAATTAAAGGAAGGTTGATTAGGACAATTCCTCTCAGAGACATGAGAAAGAATACTAGCTTGTATCTGCAACAAAATGAGGACATACCAGGCGTCCTTTCTCAAGAACTAGGATGTCATCCATGTTTAGAACAGTTGAAATGCGATGAGCTATAGTGATGACAGTCATTCCTCGGCATTCACTAGATATCACTCTTTGAAGTGTGGATGCTGTTTGAGTATCAATATTAGCCGTGCACTCGTCCAAACATAATACCTGAAAATTCAGAAATGTTGCAACCATATAATCACAAAAATTATGATAAAGGCAGAAGATTCAACTATTTGTTTTCCAGAAGGTAGACAAGTTTGAGGAAATCCTTTTCAACAATGAAAAATGTTATGCTTGGCATATGAATTTGAGAAATAGAAACTCAGGTTGATGTAATAAAGAAAATTTATGAAAAGAAAAAAACACCGGAGAAGCAGTAACTGGAAAGGCTTATATACAGATTCAGGTTATGTTAGTGCAGAAAACACAAGCCTCGGTTAACTTTGAATAAATCCCAACTTAAGTATTGGGTTAAGAACTTCGGTTGCTAACCTTAGAAGACCTCAGAAATGCACGAGCAAGGCAAAGCAGCTGTCTCTGTCCCACAGATAGTGATGCTCCAGACTCCTTTATTTGAATATCCAGGCCCCCAGCTGCTTCAATGTCTTCCTTCATGTGGCATTTCTCCAGAACTTCCCAAAGCTTTGTGTCATCACTCATCCTGAATGGATCTAAATTGTCCCTACAAAAGATAAGACATCAAAATACAGGATGTAGTTCAAGCCCATAGTTTGATGTGAAACCAGTAGCTGGATGCCAAGTCCAGAGACATGCAGTCTTCGACAATCTGAGTCTATGCTCAAGCAAGTCCAATAAAAGATTATCAAAAGTATCCAGTCGACTCTCATAGAAACGTATATGCAAACAAAACTTCGTGTAACAAACATTATTCAGCAATGGATAAGCACACTAAAGTTACTTAAAACTTTACCTTAAAGATCCTTGAAATATGAACGGACTTTGGGGTACAATTGCAAATTTTGAGCAAATATATGTTGATGAAACAAGACCAATGTTGACATCATCCACTAAAATATGTCCCTCACAAATAGGGCTAAGGCGAAAAAGCGCATTAAGAATGCTGGATTTCCCAGCTCCGGTTCTTCCAATAATCCCAACCTAATCAATAAAAATCAATCACTAACAATCTTAGCTACACACTATGTCAATGTGCACAAAGTTCAACATTCTGAAAGTCTAAAGGCTACCTGATCTCCTCCTCTGATGGTAAAAGTCATATCACATAGTGCTGGAGGAAGAGAAGGCAAATATTTCAAAGTTACATTCCGGAATTCTATATGCCCATGATTTGGCCATCCTTCAGATACGGCTAGAGG
>ONZK01004291.1:20529-49123 GCA_900322385.1 Pharnaceum exiguum | reverse complement strand
TAGAATTAAGCAACTGAATCCTACTACCGTAGGAGAGCAAAGAATTTTCCTAATGGTGAGTAAGTGACCGAAGCTTATCTAGAAGAGGCTAAAACAAAATTTTATTTTATTAAGCCGGTTTAGAGTTGAGCGGTAACCCCAATGGCAATGTACCCACGGAGGAACCAACCATATCTACTATCTTTCTTTGAAAATCTGAAGAAACACCTCCGAAATACATATCGGATGTACTAGCATTAATAGCAAAACCAAGGATCCTTTCAAAAAGATGAAGTACCTCGATTGCAGCTTTGACATAGGAGACATCTCCGCAAGTGAATAACAGAAGGTCATCAGCAAAAATCAAGTGATTATTGCCAACCTTTGCACACTTTGGATGCTTGTTGAAGTGGGATGATTAAGACGCCTAAGCATTCTCGAGAGAGCTTCCATAAATATTATAAAGAGATAAGGTGATCAATCAGCCCACAAAATGAGCCCAATCCACTAAACTTTTCCCCTTTAATATTTAATCATTTAAATATACATTTAATTATGTATTTGTCACCATACATATCCGCTTTACAACAATCACCTCTTGAAAACTACTGCCTCGAATCGGCTCACACAAAGTTTTTAACTCTAAGACGCTGCACCATTAAATATAGTTCAATAAATCATCCAATCAATACTCAGCAACATTAAAGTATATATATGCTATATGGTTTGAAATAATGATAAGGTAAACATACATAAAGAACATTAAAAAAAGATTCAGAAATAGCAAGCAATCATTCAAACAGAACACTTGCGCGGATTCATACTATAGATTGTGAAAAAAGTTTGAGTAGAAGTTGATTTCTTCTGTAGCATTACTACTATCTTGAGCTACTGATAAAGCATCATAATAGTCTTATCTTGTGCCCAAACACAATTTGAGCATAATAGAGAGAGAAAAAAAATATACGTATTGCAACCATGTATTTAGATTGCATAATATCAGAAAAATGTACCTGATTGTTCTCTTGATAAAGATCTGCCAACATTATTCATGACTCAAGTAGTGTGGTTAGACGACGCAATAGCATCCTGTTGCATTTGCACTGAAAATAGTGAGCGAACAATATATTTCTTCAATCTTTTGTTAAGGTTAATGAATTTTGGCAAAGAAAAGAATTTTGATGCATCAAAGATGAATTAGAGAATAACATAATGCCAATCAAATATTAATCATCACAAAGGAACCTTTTGGGTAGATGTTCCTGCATCATTTATGAAGCCTACTCACTCCTTTCTTAAGCTCAACAATCCTACTCGCAGTCTAACGTGTGATCGTCGACCAACTATCTCTATCTATATACACCGAGACTCTATGCCATGCGCACCTCAAATACGTATAATAAAATAATATCATTATTTCTGATTATATTGTCCTACTTGGAATAAAATGATGAAAGCAAGATTTCTTTACTGCAGAATTAAAAAAAATAAAAAATAAATTTGAACTAAGAAGCCTAATTAACAACTGCAAGGGGGAAAACTGAATAAAAAACAAAACGAAAGTCATACCAATAAACAAACTGCACAACAGAGAAAAAACAAAAATTATTATCTAATTTTACCCTATTTTTTCTTTTAGTAGTTAAAACTTAAGCAGTCCAAAATAAATAGTACAAATAATAAAACAGAATCCTCCACAAATTTAAGCCCAAAGAATTCCAAATTTAACACAATCGGACAAATTCAGTGAAACACATAACAAAGGATTTTACTGCTTTTAAGGGCTGCAAATACTTATTTATTTAAAGACGATGAAAGAAAATGATCAGATCTCAAGAATTGATCACTATAAATCTAAAAAAGTCGGCAGTCTTTGATGATCAGGGATTGAGAGCTTATCAGTTATCATCTGCATGCACAAAAAAAAAAATCAAAGAGATGAAGAAAAGGGAAGCAAGAGAGAACTTACATACAAACAAACATTAGACTAAGACTTGTCAGCAAAATAGGATAAAGAAAAATAAAATTGGAACAACTTATCTGGGAATAATGAATGTTGAATTGAGGTGTCGTGGTATTCTACTGCCCTAAGTTAGATTTCCCCCTCTTGGGTGCAACAAGACTCAGGCTCCGACCCCAGGGTTAACACCTCTACGCAACTTCAGCGCACTCTAAAGACCGGGGTGGAAACTGCCTTCGTAAAGTAGAGATAATATAGTAGTATAGATAGTAATAAGGGAGGAAGATGGAGATGTTATATGTATATGTGTCTGGACTAAGACCAATCAGTATTATATACTGGTGAAAACAAACGTTGGAGATCAGAGTAATGAGGGGAATGAACGTGTGTGTACAAGATATTAGAGGGTTACAGAGTAACGACATAATATACCATATTAATATACTTTAAATATGGAAATTAATATTAGCCCCAAATAATAAAGTTTGGAGCAAATATCCAACAATCCCCCGCTTGGTCCAAACTTTCAAACAAGCTTGCTCAAAAAGCTTCACGTGAACTAAGTTTTGAACCCGAAGTTAAAACAAAGACAGTTTTCGCTAAACAGCCAAAACAGTACCCTAGTCTCTTGACCTTTCTAGAGAGTTAGCCCCGAAGCTCTCATAGGAGGTGGCTAGGCTCCACAGTCACGTAGGTGAGTCCATCAAGTGTTAACTGCCACACCACCCAACCATGGGCTATGGAACTCATTAAGGATGTAAACATCCAAACTCAACAATCGCAGTGTAAACATGCAAGGGACGCAAATGGTATATGAATATACCTCAAATCAATATATCAAATAATCAATACAACAAGTAGGCACCTTATGACTTCGTTTGATCCATTGAACTTGGTATACCACGTCGGGTATCCATCACTTGATTTCTACAAAATAGGGCTCAACCCATCCCTTTAGCATGCTCCAAAACTAGTTTCCTACTCAAATCTTTCGTCAACGGATAAGAAAAATTCCTCTCTGACTTGACATAGTCAAGAGATATAACACCATGCTCAAACAACTTACAAACGGTACCATGTCTCAATTTAATATGTCTAATCTTGCCATTGTAAGCCTTATTCTTGGCTACATGAATGGCAACTTGCGAGTCACGATGAAGGAACGCAAAAGGAACTGGCTTCACCCATATAAGGACCTCGGCTAAGCAGTTCCTAAGCCACTCAGATTCAATGCTAGCCATCCCTAACGCAACAAACTCAGCCTCCATTGCTGACGCCACTATACAAGTCTGTTTGGAAGATTTCAATGACACTGCACCACCTGACATCACTCTCCGAAATCCAACTAGCGTCTGATTATCCCTTTAATACTGGAGGGTGACCACGACAACATAAACCATAATGCATTGTACCTTTAAGGTACCTCAACAAACGAACTAATGCATCCCAATGATCTGGACTAGGATTGTGAGTGTAACGAGTCTACTCACACAATATGCAATATCAGGACGAGTATAGTCATCAAACACATAACACTATCAAGAATCTTAGTATATTCATCTTGGTTCACGCTCTCACCAAAATTCTTTTTCAAAGTAACATTAGGGTCAAAGGGAGTTCTTATAGGTTCCACATCAAAAAAAGCCAAACCTTTTCAAAAAAAATTCAATGTAATGAGATTGACTCAATCGAAAACCATAATCAACAATATCAACCATGACTCCCAATATCACATCAGGCCCTAGATCTTTCATCTCAAAAGAAGATTTAAGCAATTCCTTGGTATTGTTAACAACAAACAAGCTAGTACCAAACATAAGCAATGTCATCCATATATGAAGCAATTATGACACAACCAGTGGCATCAGACTTCATATAAATGCATGCATCAGAAACACAAGTCTCAAAACCGTGCGACAAAATAACACTAACAAACTTTTTATGCCACTATTTAGGAGCTTAATTGTTTAAGTCCAAACAAAAACTTAACAAGTTTACACACTTTATGCTCTTGACCAGGCACTCTATAACCCTATGGCTGAACCATATAAATTTCCTCATCAAGATCACCATATAAAAATGTTGTTTTAACATCCATTTAGTGCACAATCATCCCATGAATTGAAGCAATGTCAAACAATAGTCTATTAGAGGCAATCTTAGTCACGGGTGTAGCCGTCTCAAAATAGTCAATACCTTTCTTTTAACGGGAACCCCTAATAACAAGTCTTGCTTTAAACATCTCAATAGAACCGTTATGTCTCAAATTCTTCTTAAAGATCCATTTACCCCTTAAAGTTTTGCAACCTCGAGGTAAATCACAAAGAATTATTATTCGGCAAGATCGAATCTAACTCACTATTATTGGCTTCTTCCCAAAATACTGCATCAATTGATTTCATAGCTTCTTAATAAGTCTTAGGATCATCCTCAATAATATAAATAGCCACAAAATCCTCATCAATAAAATCACTTTCCTCAATTACAAATGCAGTAATAAAACCGGGACCAAAACTAGTTTCAACTCTTTTAGGTTCAATAAAATCACTTTCCTTCTAGGTTCAAACTCTAAGTCATCCTTTTGGTTATCTCCAATGGTGTGAAACCCCGTATTTATAAAATATTTTATAAATACTTTAAATGAATTTTATTATATTGTGAGATTAATTTATTAATCTTACGGTACAAATCACTTATGGAAAGTGGGAGTTCGGGTTATTTTAAAGAAAGAGAGAGAGTTGTTTTATTTCTTAAATGGGAAATTGAATTTTTCTAGGCAGCCTATATATATTGGCTTAACCTAGAGAAACCCCCCAAAGTTGTGAGACATAATTTTCTCAAGTTTTCTTTTCTCCCTCTCTCTCTCCTCTCTTTCCCCTCTCACGGCCGACCTCTACCCCTCTATTTCCTCTCCTTCGGCCGCCGGCTAGGTGGGCCCCATGGGAGCCCACGCCACCGCCTCTATCCTGTCCGTCTCCTCCCTCCTCTATGTCCCCCTCTCCTCTCGACGCCACCATGTCGAGTCATGGGACTCGACGTGGGTGTGTGTGTCGAGTGGGGATTAACCCCACCCGACACACACACACGGGCACAAGCCCGGTCAGGTCGGCTACGGCGGCCATGGACCGGGCCGTGCCCGTCTCGCATGGGCTGGGCGGCGCATGCGGCCTAACCCTTTTCGAGTTTTGGTTTTTGTTTTTGTTTTGTATTTTCGATTTTGGTGCATTAAATAAAAAAATTATATTATTTTATTTATTTAATGATTATTCTGAATTTATTTGAAAAAATATTTATTATGGTATTTGATGAATTTGTGGACGATACTCCTTGTGACGACGAACCATTTGCCTAGTGTGTGTTGATAAGCTTGGATTGTGAGCTAAGCTTAGGATTTAGGTAATTCATATTCCCTATACTTTACCTTATTTGTTATATGCTAGGAGTCCCCCGTATGGCATGTTTAGAATAGATAGGTGGACTAGAGAATTGCATGATGAATTGTAGGTTAGATGACAGGCCTAAACCCCGCAAGTTGGTTACACCAACTTTGGTTGTCAGCTGCTATATGATTATGTGACGAGACTACAACGTGTACGTTATTTAAGTTGTATGTTGTATATATGTCATTACTGACTATTATGATTACCTACAGTATGATTTGTTTATATCATTGTGTTGATTAATGATTATCCGTTGTATGAAGAATATGCTAACTTGGTTTAAGATCAATATGCATGATTACAACTGTTGAATGGATGTGTATATGCCGATGATGGCTTTAAAAGCAATGTTGATATTGGTAATTGGAAATGTTTAAATACGTAGACGTGAGGTTAAGCCTCACCTGCATGGTTATTAAAATGGGAAGTTATGGTTGAGCCCTATTTGTTAGTTGAACCCATTTCCTAACTTGTAAATAACGTACACAGTAAGGATTGTTTATCTTGTCTGAAGAACCCTGTGGTTGGCCACACGGGGATATCCTTCCAGGAGATTTTAGAAACCATTTGGCAACTTGCCCATATGGGCTTGTTATTATAGGCAATATTGCCTTTGTCGTTCCACTAGTAGGGAGGTAGATATCCCATCTTTGAGTGGGGACTAATAGGGAGAGTATGATCATACTTAGACTTTGTTGGTGGATAGGATGCTTGAGAGGCGTACCATGGAAGTTCTCGCCCCTTTGTTGCCATTGACGTTTGCTTTCCAAACCTTATCCCATTAAAGAACTTGTGTCCTCTAAGATGAATAAAGAACATTTGATTATATATTCCGCTGCGTAATTGTTACTTTGATATGTTATGACTATATGTATATCCATAAGTGTACCTATGTGGTGTGCAGCATGTTATGTGGTTTACAGCTTTTGCATACTTGTAGAAAGACCTATAGGTGTGTTCTTGTGGTAGGGTATAGTTAATATGGGTTAATGAGTTGTCAAACTCACCCCATTGTTGTTGACATTTTTTACAGGTATTATTCACACGTGTGAGATTTCTGGAAATGACGACTATCGATCACGACTTGTAATAGTTGTCTAGATAATATTTAGTAATGTGGGATTTAAGACCATTGTCATTGTTATTATTTATTTCTCCAATCTGCTTAGCATATCTCTAGTCATGTGATTCTTTAGGGATTACATGAGTAGACTTATGTTGCAGTAACATGTTAGGGATTCCGGGGTAGAAACTCGAAGGCTCTACTATATTTATTTCCATTTCTATTATTATATTGCATTATTATTATGTTTTATCCAGGGTACCTTACGGGGTGTTACGAATGGGATTACTACTTGTATCAATCTCCGAGGTTCTAGGTTCTCTCATCCTTATAGGAAAAATATCCTCAAAAAATACAGCATATCTTGACTCAATAATTGGACCATATTGGTTAGACCCTTCTTCCTTAACCATAAACCTATGTGCTGCACTATTAGAAGTATAACCCACAAAAATAGAATCTATGGTCTTAGGTCGAATTTTCTTTCTTTTAATATCAGGTAAGGCAACCTTAGCAAGACATCCCCAAACTTTCAAGAAACTCAAGTTAATTAGGCGGATAGCCTTTCCAAATCTCATAAGGCGTTTTATCTAATATCTCATGTGGAACTCTATTAAGCACATGACAAGCTGAAAGAATAGCTTCTCCCCACATAAAATCAGGCAAACCCGAACAAATTAACATAGCATTCATCATATCCCTTAAGAGTACGGTTTTTCCTTTCGGCTATACCGTTTTGCTCAGGTGTACGCGGGGTGGAAACCTCATGAATAATACCATGCTTAGCACAAAAGTCCGCCAAAAAATCAGTACTATACTCACCACCTCCATCAGATCTCAATCTTTTAATTTTCTCTCAAGTCGGTTTTCAACCTGAGCCATATAATTCAAAAACATTCCCTCAGCATCACTCTTATTCTTTAAGAGATAAACATAAGTGCAGCGAGAACAATCATCAACAAAAGTGATATAATAACTCATGTCATGCTTACTTTTACAACTTTTGAAATTACCCAAATCTGTGTGCACCAATTCTAACAATTCGGTTTGCCTCATGGTGACACTTTGAAAAGGTTTCTTGGAATGTTCAGCCTCAACATAGATTTGACATTGTTCCATAACATTGGTGATCATGTTAGGCAACAAATTTAAACTCTTTATCTTTTTAATGGAGTTTATATTTACATTTCAAAGCCTAGAGTGCCATAAATCAAGAAATTCAGCAATATAAGCTGAAGAAGAGTTTTCATTCACTTCAACATCAAGAACAAATAAGTTCCCATTACAAAAGCCTTTGCTAACAAATATACCATCCTTACTTAAAACAAGTTTATCTTAATCAAAAATAAGTTTAACACCAACTTTATTTAGCGAAGAACCAGAAATCAAGTTTCTACGCACATCAGGAACATATAAGACACTTTCTAAAGCCAAAACTTTTCCAGAAGTGAGTTTAAGACATACCTTACCAATCACAAGAACCGGGGCTTTAATTTACTAGAATCGCTCATGTATACGAACTCACCCGAAACAACATATTTTAAGTCCTTTAACAAGTCTATATTGGTGCAAATGTGGCGTGTTGCCCCAGTGTCAACGATCCACTTCTCATTTATCTAACTATGCTACTTATACTTGTTCTCTACGTCACTCAAGAAGTAATCAAAACAATGAATAATAAAAACTTTTATAATATAAATGTTACTCAAAATTTTAAAAGATGAACAGAAGTACAGAATAATCGTTGATTAACAACCAATAACTACGCACCATTTTGTCTCCAAACAAATTGAAGGACCAAACAGTAGCTAGACACTTGCTTCATGTAAATAAAGAGTCCAGACACCAACGAATAATCTGAAATACGTAACTCAGGCGGCTGAGAAATTAAACCCAAAGAACATTCTCAGTCCCGGGTTCTCGGCTCTAGTAGATTCAACTATGCACAAGTACTTCAAGTTCCAAAAACTACTAGAAAAAGCCTTATCAACGATGAACAAAACTGTCGTTATATGTGGGAAATACTGTCGTTAATAGCAATAACGACCAAAAAAATGTTGGTCGTTTGTCTGTCGTAAATTGTTCATCGTCAAGCGATTCTAACGAGGACCAATGTTCATCGTCACACAAAGAACAATAACGACAAACAAGCAAAGTTCTACGACAAAAAATTCCATCGTGTATGTTTTCAAACGATTAAAAATGTTGGTCGTTGTTGTGATTTTTCATTTATAATATAAAATGTTGATATTTATTATTTTCTCAACTTAAATTACAAAAAAAATAAAATATGAAAGATTAAATATGATAGAAAATCTACTTTTATTATAATATAAAGAGTAGTCAAATATACAATGTTGTTACACATTACATTAATCACACCTTGCTTTGTTTCTGAAGTACAAGCACCCTAATCACCTACCTAATCGCCAAACCTAATCAGAGTGCGGAGCAGCAAGGTCCTCACAAACCACTAACAACTCTACTTGATACTGTCACCCACGTACCGATTATAAGCAAGGATCCTCTTGGGGTATGAGGCCGAACTTGCATTGTGGTCAATTCTGGAGATGACTTCAGCAACACAACTGGAGCTCCACATCATGCACACAGCTCTATGGACCATAGCAAGGTTGGTTTCTAGTAGTTGACACCACAGTAGTACTCGAATCCACTTGGGAATCCGCCAAGAAATTGGATGATTTTGCAGTCGAAAAAAAGTTCATTTCCTTGGGCACAAACATCACCACCGTATAACTGAAGACCATGTAATTGCCACGACTTGGGTCACACTAGGCCATCACGGGGAATGGCTAGAAGGTGATGGCAGTACTATGAAAAACAGAGTAACTGTGAGAACTGCAATCAACACACCAAAACATTATTACAACTTCTACCTTTTCCACAAGCGAGATGCCATAAAGTGTCTTCCCCTAGGATCATTACAAAAAACAACAACAATATCACCTGGACGTGGATGCACAACTGAAATAGGATCAGCCAGGCATACTACATAGTTATTTTTATGAGGTAACTGGTATGTAATAATTCAATAGCACTTCTCTACAGTGTTAGACAAGTTGCTTCACCGAAACAATTCCTTTAAATGTACAAGTATAAAAAATACATTAGGTGGACATGACACTATAGTCGACCTCTATTCTACCAACACATCAGGATGGCTTCCATGCTTTCCAAGACCCAGGAACCCAAATATACAAAACCATGGACTGTTTTACGGCTACTAGTATAGAACCCAAAAAATTAAGTACACTCCTTGTATAAGCATACACAATAATTAATGAGAAAAAAAAAAGATTTGAAGCATTGCTACCCAGAAACAATCAGAATTCTAGATAACATAAAATACCTATAAGAAAGATTACCGCGTCAATAGAACAATTTCAATTCTCTATACAGCATACACTGACCGGAATCTTTGTGTACCATTTTAGTCATCACGTCATATCATATAATGTCACAGTTCTAGGTACGATCTAATATAATCTAATCCAATATAGCTAGTCTAACATAACTAATTTAGAGAATAATAATCAAACCTCGAGTGGACTCGGCGAGCTGACAACAGTACTTCTGATTGTTCTCCTGGTTCTCGCCAATCCTAAGCCCTTGCTCATCCAATACATTATTCTCTTTTTCCAAACCAAACTCTACAAATTTTAAAAAATAAATAATAAGAAAAAAAAATTACATTAATATGTTCGATGATATGGAGTAGTGAAGTTGTTTTCTCACTCTCACTCTCCACCACCAATGACGCCAATGCAGGACGGTTGATGCATTGGATTGATGATCCGAGATTTGTGATAAGAGAGAGTTGAGTGTTATCGATTTTTTTTATCTTCTAATTTAATCTAATAATACCAAAGAGCACAACGGATTATCAACATCATCCATAATCCATGGCTACTATTACACAACAAACATAACGTACCTTTGTATTCTAGAGGAAAAGGGGATGCTCAAAAGAACCCCCTGCAAGATGACACCTAAGAATAAGCAAAGCTAGAAATGGCTTTGAAATTGTTGGACAGATTGACACAACTCTATCACTTTTGCTACGATAATAAAGAACCAAATAATCACAAATTAAATAAAAAATCCAGCATAATAAGGGATACCCAGAAGAAAGACAACCCCTTTTCTTTAATCAACATACAAATGTCGTTGTAAGCATATGGGTAAATCACTCTCTTCACATGAAAATATGATGAAATAGAGAAACAATCAATTACAGTACCTTCAAAACCCCCAAATATTCTCAGACTTACAAAGCATTAGTTCCTTTCACTAATTTCACATCAGTCCTTCTATCAAACATTTGCAAAGTAACATTTTTCTTTTTTATTAGTCGAACAAAAACTCCTGACAATATCCCTAGATCATTACAAGATGAAAGTCCCCCAAATTTTCCCATATTGCTTGAACAGGTACGCCCAATTAAAAAACCACAAAGAATACAACCCGAAATCAAAAATATTTTACAAGACTCGTCAAATCTGCAGAATGGGTACACAAGCTAATCCAACTAAAAATATTGCAAAAATAAACAAGAATGATGATGACAATCAAATTTTCAGCATAGCTAACATGTTAATATCAGCATTAAAACTATTAACGAAAAAATGAGAAAAATGATAAAATTCAATATTGGAGATTATAACAATGAGAAAACCCTAACCTCTGTAGTGGACAGAGAAAACAAATAACCAAAGGACATCATTTTAATTGCAGTGCTTCCAAGGTGTTTCTTTGATGATTATTTTCGCTATCTTCACATATCTGCGATGAAGTGTTGGAGAGAGAAAGAAACTGACAGGGGATCGAGAGAAGGAGAAATGGGGGAAGGGGTTGGTCACTTCGTGGAGGGGATGAAATAAAAAGATGGTTTTCTTTCAAGGGGAAAAGGGAACGGGAGGTAGGCGTCTGATAGGGAAATAACTATTTTATGTTCCTTTTGGTCAAAAAAATGACGACAAACATATTTATTCTCTTATTGCTATCGTTAATGTTTGTAATTAACGGCCAAAAAATTATTTTCATCGTTATTGTTTATTACTAACGACCAGTAAACACTCTTATCGTTACTAAGTTGTCGTTATTGACACTTATTCTAGTAGTGAAAAATTCAAAAACAATTAAACAATTTATGGGCACGAATTCGGAAAACAAATCAATAAAAAAAAGACCAATATGTCAATCGGCACCCTACTCAAACTAATCCAGAACTCCAAACTAGCAATTTAATATGTACTATATTTGAAGACAAAACAATCCAACAATAAGATCGATAGGACAATTTAACTACTTGTGTTCGGCGGATTAACACAAAAGACACACCCAAAAGCAATTCAATACTACTCCGTATATATAATTAACAACATTGAACAATGAGCCAACCTTCATAACTTTAACTAAGTGAAGTAGATAAGCACTACCAATATCGTACAATAACCGTAATGCTAACAGTAATATATCCGACTTAGATTGTTAGCAAAATAGGATAAAGAACAACAAAATTGGAACAACTTATTTGGGAACAATGAATAACGAATTGAGGTGCCGTGGTATTCTACTACCCTAAGTCGGATTTCCCAATCTTCGGTGCAACATGACTAAAGGCTCTGACCTAGGGTTAACACCTCCCCCGCAACTTCAGCGCACTCTAAATACGGGGTGAAAACTGCCTTTGTAAAGTAGAGATAGTAGAATAGATAGTGATAGGGGAGAAAGATGGAGATGCTATATGTATATGTGTCTAGACCAAGAACAACCAGTATAAACTGGTGAAAAGAAACGTTGGAGAGTAATGAGAGGAATGAATGTCTGTGTACAACAGAGTAACTGACATAATATACCATATTATACTTTAAATATGAAAATTAATATTAGCCCCAAATAATAAAGTTTGGAGCAAATATCCAACAAGACTTGTAAGCTCGGACTCCTTCATACCTGTAAAAGAAAAGGAAAAAAAAATTACGAACAAATACAGGGGTGGGGTGAGGTTGAGGAAGAAGGGAAAAAGAACATTGTCTTCGAATTTTGAATGCAACAAATATTTTTCTAACAAATAATACCGAATTGATTACTTACCTTTCCTGAAAATAGAGAATTGATTGCCCATATTTTTTGAATTTAACTTCTAAATTCAAATATGCAAAGTTCCTACGCACGGTTTTCTAAACATAAAAAGATAAATACATAAGCTAGTCTTTTTTTATTGCTATGCACACTCATTTCCACATAAGCATTTCCACATACGGTTTTCTCCCTTTTAACAACCTCTTACATAGAAGATGATAAGAAAAGAAATTCTATGAACCAAGAACAGCTCAAAATCATTGTTTCCGCCCAATTACACTTCTAACTCAAAATGGACTGCTCATCCTACTCTTAACACGTCTTTTCTACCGTAGGTTTTCTCTACAGGTACAACAAGAGTCACTAATTTGATTCCGATACACATTTACAGATTATTTACCTTCCGTTGGGCTATATGCTCTAGTGGTTTATTAATCGATCTGTGTTCTATTTTGACTCGTCTATTCTTTCTTGTCCACATCTACAGCAAAATATGAAGATATATATATATATATGGCTCCTTGCCACATCGTCTACATCAAAATGTGCCAACTACAAAGGGATATGGCTTTTGCATTTCTATCATAGAATGGTATTATAATTCATAGAACACCTTTTGAATAACTATCTATCTACCTGAGAAGTCACACCGTAAATGGAAAGAACAAAGATCGTTCCTCTTGAAGAGGATGAAAGAAAGCAGAGTACTCTGCATATGGCAGCATATTGTTTACTAACATCAGATCTACGTTCTATAAGCTGCATTTATACATTGTCCTCAAATTTGTTCACCTATACAAGCACTTGAACAATACACACAGAAAATATCAAAAAATAAGAAAGGGGGATGGGGTACATAGAACATTTCGCTCCAAGAACGAAAATCTAGCTAACGCTACATTCTCTAGGATTGCCATCATCTGAACCGTCCCCATCATTGACCCTTAATATATAAGAATTTCCATGTCCATCATCACTGCCATCATCATCACTCTCACCATCCCCTCTTCTGGGGTGCCTTTCCACAAAAGCAAGGGTTTGACGCCTCTGAAGCCGCAAAACATGCATAATAACATCCGAGGTCAATGTCACCCTTGAATGATCCTCTCTACCTTGTTTGTTTGATTCCATGATCTAAGAGAGAAGAACAGAAGGAAAAATGCACGAAAATGAAATGAAACAAAACAAGAGAAAGAACAAGCAAAGTCATTATTGCTATGTTTACGGCATACCTCTTCCACGTCAGCAGGCAGTGGCTGAACCTTCTTTGACATAGGAATCCATATCTTTGCAGTCTTCTCAATACCGCAAGTGGCTAAGACAGGAATTTGCGGATGTTGCTCAATCTGATTCACTACGTGTCTATCTCCAACCATCAGCCGGACAAGCTTTGCATCTGTCTTCCTCCAAATGAATATGTGCCCACAATCTGATCCACTAACAACATAATCATCATCAGGACCAAAAAAGTTCACTCCTTTAACTGTGCGTGAATTTCTGTGCCCAGAATAAACCGGAGGCTTTTCCAACCTCTGCTCCTCCTCAGGGGATATAGTAAGTGGATTTGCACCCATTCCCATGTGCTTTTGAAACAAGTATACGTGCTCGTCATTATACGAGACAACTAGCTCACTTGAGCTGGAGTAAGCCATCCCTGTTATGTGAAAGTTTCCACTTTCTTTCAAGTGATGAGGGCAAAATGTATTAACAGGTTTATCTGAATTACGAGATGCATCCCACTCACACTTCCTCAGGTCATATACCCGAGCATATTCATCAGAACCCCCCACAGCGAGGTAATTAGGGTTTCTAGGGTCTATCACGACTGCATTCAGTCCAATGTTATTTGATGTACTTGGATTATCACCTTCTGTGAAAGAGGAGCAAGAGAAGAGCTTTGTGGAAGAACTACTTCGAAGATCAAACTGCAAAGTAGAAGATTTAAGCATGGATTCTACAGCAGAAGCACCAATAACTGCATTGATAGAGATTTCAAGTGTATAGGACATACATGTTGAACAAATCCATCCTGCCCACAGCTGTAAAATATGTAGGGACTTCCAGGCTCCAGAGCAAGTTTGAAAACAGGTCCTCGATGCTTACCCAGTCTTTTTGTATCAACACTACCATCCTCTAGAAGATGTCCAACTCTAACCTGGAAGATGCATGTATAATTACTTCAGTACACATATCAGGAATACAAAATTAAGGAGATTCCTCTCTATCACCTGAATGAATACATATGGTTATTCGTACGAAGAATACAGAAACTTTAGAGGGTTTTCTTACTTACATACATTCATTCATTCATATCCTCTCTCTCTCTCTCTCTTTCTCTCTCCCTCCCCCTTCCCTTCCTCTCCTTAGGTCTTGACCACTACAGCAACTCTCTCTTCTACCATTAGAAGAATTTGAACAACAGCAAGAAATTTATACTTGGTGCCAAAGAGTATAAGTACACACCTAAGTGAAAGAAAAAAAACAAACCAAAAGCAACTGGCAAGTATAAGAATGTGTCACACACAGTTCTTGGTTGCTGGTAATTACCAAGCCGAGCCCAAACAGGCAGATATTCAAACAGAGAGAGAAGATATTATCTTACTTCAAATTATAAATGGATAAGAAAATAGTTTTTCGATTTCTGGTTGTCAGTATTGTTTTCCTAGAAAGATCACATTTTGGCAAGGGAATACATATCAAGAAAAAGCTGGATTTTTTCCGAAAAAGCTTTACATTTTCTATTTGGATGCACTAACCAGAACACCAATTAACAACAAATGACTTCACATTACATATAAATTTGACGAGTTTTTCAAAATCCCTCAATAAAGTTTTGCCATGCAAGGTGGCCAGGAAGCCTTAAAAGGATCATAAATGTGACCTAATAGCACCAAAGCCATACCCTGATATTGGGGTAATCAATTATTTACTACTAATAACATCTATTCGAATTTCGACGTAATACAGCAAGTAATCAATGGTAACAGACGGAAACTTTATAGTAACAACTAGTGAATAAATAAGAGTACTTTTTTTTTTAGAAGGGAATAAATAAGAGTACTTACATTGTACCTAAGTTCCATAAATATTAGAAATGTACAAACTGAAAGATGTAAAGATAACAAAAGAACGGGAGTGAAACTTCGGGACCTTATGCACATACAACGAACAAAGTTTTATGCAGCAGTACAGAGACACACACAAATGGGTTTGACTATGCAGAATGTCCTTTTATTTCAAAATTCAAAGAAAGGAACCAATTTTTATTTTGACAATGCCTAAAAACTTCTTTGTTTCTCTTATGAGTTGTGAGTCTTGTGACTGTTCAGCAACAGTTTCTAGTTGAAATCAAACAAGCCCGGACACTCTAGAAGAGGTAATTAATTTTATATTTGATCCAAGAAAAAAACTACTCGGCTGATATGAATCACCAGAAGTACCCACAATTTCAGACCAGTAATTTTGCACTCTCTCCCATCTAGTAGTTCTCTACAGGATAAGATATACTTACACAAGCTAAACATAGAAAAAATATACAAGCTTCTTTCAATTTCTGCATACGTTTATCCAAATAACTGCAGAAGACTCTGCATTCTATCCTATTACCTTTTATCAACTTTGAAATTAAGGGGTGTGAAAATTCTGGTCCGGACCAGTTTTGCGGACCTAATCAGTCTAGAGTCTAGACCAGACCATATCTAACTGGTTCAGTCGCAATTCCAATTTTCCACTCCAGTTCGGTTTATAACCAGAAATTCCATAACTGGACCGGTAATTATATTTTTTAAATAAATTTGGTACTCAAGTACTACCCATTTGACACGGCATACATTGCTCTTTTCTTCAAGCTTTGGTGTATTCCTCCCTTTGTACTACTCTACAGTCCCAGCCGTCGAAGACCTCCCTCTCACACACACTCTCTGCTAGGTTTCTACTTTCGATGTTTTGTAGCTGGGCTTACTTAATTGAAATACTTGATGGTGTGGGATTTTTTGAAGTACTAGCTGGCCTTTTCCATCTGCTTGCCCGTATTTGAAACAGTTTCTTTTTTATAAAAATAAATATTCAAAGGAGATCAGGGCCAACCAGTCCAAACCCTGACCTGACCGGAATTTTCAGGCCAGACCGGACCGAACCTGAAAATTTCAGGTTGGTCTACCAAATTATTGAAAATCTGGATTCTCCAGGTCTGGTGCAACCCCTGCTTTGAATCATATGTTATTGAAAATATACATTCTTTCGACCATGTGCTATACCTTTCTTGAACTTGGATCGATAAATTCACAAGAGAAGTTTTCTGGCAATGACAAATTGAAAGCTGCTTATTGTTGCCTAAACAAGCCAACATGGAATCAAAACATGGGAGGAGTTTATTCTAAGATGAGAGCAACCACAAATCCACAATCAGCTAGACAAAAAAAAAGAACTCAGACAAACAAAAAGAAAACTATTGTGCTTAATTATGGATGAAAAAAATGCAGAAAGAATTACTATTTACTGCAGTGATAAATGAAACGGGTACGAAGAAACACATCTTATGGGTGAAGTGGGTATGTGAGCTTTATTTGCAAGGGGAAGATGAAATGGATGCCTTTGTGGAATGTAATATCAGAAAAAAGACAGCAACATTAGTATAGGTTACATCCTTTATTGTTTTAGTACTTTTCCTTGTTTTCCTAGATGTTGTGCCCAGCAGGATCTCAAAATAATGTTTATTAGCTAAGGATCTTTATTATAAAAGACACTCTACAAAATCTTCCTCCGTCACTGTAAGTCCATAAAAGGCCGTCCTTTTCAAATAAAAAAAACTTGCATAAATCTCTCAAAGAAACTAGTTCCAAGGCGGTTCTGCCAAGGACGAGGTTGCCTTACCTCATCAAATGTAGCAACTAATTGATCAACGTTCTTTATCGTTTACACCCGTGAGTCCGTGACTAGATCCTATGCCAAGGTTCATAACAGAAGACTGCTGGTGTCACCAACAAAAACAGGGGATTTGAAGTTTTACAAGTACTGGATTGTATACAATCAAGTGCTCCAAGTAGACTTATCTAGATTCGGAATGCACACAGAGCTTGTTGATCAACCTAAGCACAGCTATATCTTATCAATTGTGTGCCAAGGTAGGTTGTTAGCTCGAGACAGACTTGGTAAGTTTGGTGAGCACATTTCAGACACGTCTTGTCTACGGTGTGGCAGAGACCGTAAATCTCAAACCCATTTATTCTGCGAATGTCAATCTGCTAAGAGATAAAGAAGTATGTACAGGATTGGCTGCATAGGTCTAGCAGAAGTTTACGTTTTCCGAGTACAATAAATCTGTTGAACCATGTGGGAAACAGCAAGAAAATAAAGTTTGGAGTGGTGCATTGGCTTAGACTGTCTATTACAAATGGACACAACGTAAAATCATATTTTCAGGTACCTTTTTTTTTTGGAATATTTTCAGGTACCTACATCAATAGTTGAGATTGGGGAAAAACAAGAAAAAAATAATCTCAGTAACAGTTTGAGGGATCAGAAGAAGTAGTGTATCAACTTGGACTTTCTGCATTTCCTTGGAAGCTCTACTTCCCATGATTTGAGAATGTCAACCAAACAGCGACTAACAGTAAACATCTCTAACGGTACTAGTTGAGGTAACCAAGTTGAAGACTTAGATTCATTTTTTACATTGGGACGAATTTTAATTATTACCTAGAGGCGGGGATGTCCACCTAAGTATGAGTAATGGTAGTCTTGGTTAGCAGTTGAGGTAAGCCTTGTAATTCATAGAGGACTCTTCTAAGTGGATGGTCAGGATTTACATTCCATCAAACACAACCTTTCTATATGTTTTGCATTTAAAGAAGGTTTGTTACTCCCCACTGCGGTTTGGGCTTTTTACCTGCCAAGACCTCTTTCAGATTTGTATCTTTTTGAGGTTTGAATGAAACAAATGAAAATAGTTCTCGCAAAAAAAATATATATGTGAAGAAGAAAAAAAATCGGATTTGGAATGCAACAGATGCTTTCAGGCAACTGGTACCTTATAAGCAAAGTTGAATATCGCATACAATTTAATAGTCCTATTAACAGATTGTAGTGTTTTGGAGCGCATTGTTGGTTGGCTTGGAGGTTCAGATGAGAAGGATTTCTCTCCCAGTGACAAAGTAATAGTAAAAACAAATACAATAGATGTACAAAGTAATAGTTAAGGAAAATACAGCAAAAGATGGTTTGAGTAGAACAAGGACTTTGCTAGCTCGTGCAGCTACTACAGTGAGGCATGAGCATGACTTAGAGAATCTAAATAAACCAATTCAAAGTATAGGAATCCCATGTCTTGACGCTTAGATAGACCTTAACTTTTACGGACATGCAAAATCATATTGCTCCTCCTAACCCTTTACAATGGACCGTTGTATCTCTCCTCCATTGAGACATAATGGAAATTCACAACTGGTGAATAGCAGAATCTTCTTTCATAAACTATTCCACTATCAACCACAAAAAATACTCTTCAACCACAAAAAATAGTCGACAAGACCTAATGGGATGGATAACCCTCATATGTCACCACAAAAGTGTTCATTTTCTCTGCAGTCCTACTATCTTTGTAACCATCCCTTCAAATTTAAGTCCCAACTATGCATATGTCCTCGTTTTATAGTCTAAAAGGTTTTGAGTATTCATATCCGTCATCTATCTGTTTTTCCCAGAGGTTACAAAAAAAAAACCAAGGGAAACATACGAATTGTACCCCACTATGTCTTGGGGTCTGAAGTTTTCCATATCTAGTCTATATAAGAAATAGAGACATCGGTCAAGGCCTCAGAAATTTAAACAAACCTCACAACCTCGGATGAATTTCAACTATCAAGATGACATGTTATGCCATAATTACCATCATGATCGTCCTCTTGGCGTGAAATTTATTCGTAAAAGGATGAAAAAGGTCCATATGACTGGTCGCTATTCTTTCCTCTTCTTCTTCTCCAAAGCCTTAGTCCCAAATCTACTTGGGGTCGGCTAGCAGGACCAAATGGGACACCGCAAACACAAACAGACACCCTCACACACACACATCCTAAAATTGGTCCACGCCAAGGAGATGTGACTATGTTTCATGCGCTGCTGTCACCAGCCTACCACGCAACTCTCCTCCTTTATCCGGGCTTGACAGACAATGCATATCAGAAACAAAAGTTTATAACACTCACAGGCGGACTTGGTTGCTATTCTTTCTATCAATAAAAAAAGTCTGATTTCAAAAAAAAAAAAGACAGGTTGCAATTATTCCATACTTGTACAGTTGATTGTTGACTTTCCCTATTTCTCTTCCTCACCTTTTTGTTTTTCTTGTCTTCTTCTGGTGGGTTTAGGGCACACATCTCTGGAAGGACTTTCAAAGGAATCAAGATCCCTCAAATTTACTATTGACTTTCCCTATTTATCTTCCTCACCTCCATTTTTTCCGACTTCTTCTGTTGGGTTTAAGGCACAGGTCTCTAGAGGACTTTCAAAAGAATCAAGATCCCTGAACTCGAAATACTCACCGTAACTTGGCATATACAGCTCTTTCAGTTATTTTTTTTTAATTATTATTTTACCCACTTTCTCAGGTCCAGTGCCTATGAAGTTGAAAGAATTATACCCATCTTTCAGCTTCAGGTGATTATGGACTATAGCAAAATGGCTACAAAACCTTCCAGTACTTCTTATTTCTAGTGAAGTTGAAGTCAATACTTCAATGCAGCAATGCATGGGTCAATCTCGGAAACAACCTCTCTGTTTTCTTAAACAGGGGTAAGGTTGCGTACATCATGACCCCCGAGCACCCCCATTGAATGGGGATTTACACTCGGTTGTTGTTGTTGTTGTTGTTGTTGTTGTTGTATTTTACCCACTTCTCTCCTCCATGAAAATTTGAACAACAGGAAAATTCGAGGGGAGGTAGCAGCAAAAAAATAATGCTCATAACTACCATTACCTGACCATCTGCTGCAGATGTCACAATTACCCGATCATCTGTGAACGGCATTATCTTGGTCTGAAATATGTTCTCAAAATGACCAGAATCATATGACAGTTTTTTGCTTTTTGTCGCCCAATTCCAACATATAACTTGTCTATCATCTGAACCAGACACCAACAGCTCACCAGTGGAATTGAATTCCACAGCATTAACACAACCTTCATGGCCCACTAGCTTCCCATATAAGTCAAATCGTCGAACAATCCCCTGCAGAGAAGTTTCGGACGCATCAGACATCAAGGCAATGAAGACAGTCAAACAACACTGACGTAGATACAGAGGGACAAACCCGTAACGAATCTTCCTTACTTCACTTTGCTTTTTCATCAAGAAATATGGCATTAAAAACAATAAAAGCAGTTACGGCAAGCCACGAACACCGGGTTCTAGACCTACGCTCATTTGAAGCGAGACTGTGAGATAAGTAATTCATGATAGATAATTCTTTTCGACACTCCTTTTTCTAAAATTGATAATAGAATGCTCTAAGTGATTTCAACATAATTGACTACAGCTCAGTGTCTAAGTTGTAATGCACAGTCTTGAAAATTACTCTATCTACTGCCAGAGCTCCTAACGTGCTATGACATTAATCATTCACTCAGAAACAGGCAAACTATAGAAAGGGGGAAAAAGATAAGTGGAAGAGGTGCGAATGACAGCAGGGGATGGATAAATCTATAGCGAGGTAGTTTGAATCGATATACTTTGTGCAACAACGACAACCCAATTAGGGTCAGCTAACAACAACCAATTGAGACAAACATGCAAATGCGTGCGCACCCATGCACTCAAGAGGTGATGATCCATTCTCTATCTTTCCCTCTGGCATCTAATATAGTAATTCTACTAGCCTATTCCATGCGCCATCAGGCTATGGAAGGCAAAGCAGAAAATTACCCCAAGCCCATACCATTGCTGGCCCACAATAAAAGTTAAAATATCAACCCAGTTATTCACCTCAAACTTAAAAACAAAGAAATTTTTTTCTATTTGAATAAGAATTAGTAACTCGTAAAAGTCCACTCGGAAAAGAGTTGCAGCGAAATCGTATTGGGATTACTCCAAAAACACCCAACAGCCTTGGTCTACAACAAAGCCAAGAAATTCACATCCCGGATATTTGTCCACGGAAAGATATAGTCTATCAAGACCAAGGCATCCCTCTGTAACCATGTAGCCATCAGCACAACAGGGAGACATCAAAGCACATGTCCAAAGGAACTGACTCTTCTTATCCCACCCTAGGCCGATATGCTTTTGTTGCAAGCAAGCGTTGAATGCGTTAAGGGCATACCAATGTTCCTCTCCCATACCAATGCAAGCAAGCCTTGAATGCGTTAAGGTGCAGGCTATGTTTTGTCTTTTTGCCCCTTTTCATTTTCTTTTTCACCTTAAGGATACAAACACGAAATTACCGACCTCTTTACAAAGAGGGCGGGGCCAAGTCCACTGACCTCTTTACAAATTTCATCATCTTTGTCCATCATTTTCCAGAACCAACGTCACTTACAAGATTATCTCAATGAGAAACTAAAAATAATTCATTACAAAACATGTCAGAGGCTGGTAAAATGAATGGTCTATAACACCTCAACCTTTAAACAACCAAAGCAGAAGGGATATCGATCCTCAACTTTTCAGGCATTACTTTTACTTGATCAATTTGTAGCAGTAGTTCAAACATTGCATGACTGGAGCAAAGGTTTATCACAAATTTTTCAAGCCAGGCATGTTTCTAAGTGGCCCATGCTACCTTCATCTAAAGCAGCTAAATTTGCCCATGTAGTGTAATAATCTCACTACGAAAAATCATCATCTATTCGAGTTCCTAAAGCGAATGATCACAGCTCCGGCAATCAGCAACCAGTCCACTGCAGCACTTTCATGATTCATTAGCAAGTTAATTTAAAAACTAAGTAATTAGCTGATCAAAAAATGATCAGTACACAATAATTGTGAAAAAGCATTACCAAAAAAAAAAGTAAGAAAGATAAGGGATCCTATACATAGCAAGCAAAATTGTACAGTACGTTGTTGTTGCTATGATCAACACACCACCAATTCAACATATGTGAAACAAAAGGAAAGGAAAGAAGAGAATTGGGAAAGGAAGTAAAACCTCAGAAGCAGAAACACGGCGAGCGAAGGTTTTAGGATGAGTGACACCAATTTCTCTCCTAAGGCTCTCCGAGAACCAATCACGGAAGCCTTTTTCTTTCTCAAGAAGTGTGCTCATCGATTCTTATTTGAAGGGAAAGACTAGAGAGGATAATCAGAATGGTAATTGCTGTGTTCGAAGCTTATATATTTCCTAGTGCAGTGAGGGAGGAAAGAAAAAGCGGTCTAATAATAATGAGTGAGTTTAATAGTCCAATTTGATTCTCCACCGGTGATGGAATGGCAATGGAATGATGTGGAAGTTGAAGTTGTAAATAACCTTTGAATAGGACGAAAAAGCAGAAGAAAAAAAATGCTTATAGAAGAAAGTCAAGAAACAATAACTAAAAGGCTTTTTACTCACAATAATCCCTACTTGGGGAAATTATTCGGAAATAATCCATACTCTGTAAATTACCCCTAATAATCCCTACTTGGACCCTTGTACCTCACAGTAGTTCGACGACCAACGGTGTTAAATTTTCCGTTTGTACCGTTAAAGAGTTTCTGTTGTGCATGTTTTGCTCGTACTTATATGGTACTTGTCGTCTTGCCTAATTTCTGTGTTTTACATGTTGTGTACTTACGCCTTACTCATGCTTTACATGTTTCTCCGTGACTTTGGTTTGTATGGTTACATTTGTTTCTAACGATGTTTCATTATAAGGACAAAGAGGTTCTCGTAAAGGTTCTCTACGGGTCATGCTAGAAACAATCGGGTAGGTATTTAACTTCATGATGTTCTTAAGTTTTGTTTTTCTAGGAGTGAATAATATAAGGGTTGGTAGTGGCTGTTGTAGGGTAAGGGTTGGTGGTGGCTTCGTGGTTGTAGATGCGGGTGACCAAGAACACTGTGGAGGGGAAATAGCTTGACGACGGACGCGTATAGTGAGGAGAGAGGCGCGTCGCAGGTGCAGGCTAATGAGAGAGAGATAGGCTGAAGAGACATGCTGATGATATAGATCTACGCGGAAGGTTTACTGCCGGTGGTACATGATGAGGAGGGACGACGACGGCAGCTTGGTGGTTGAAGGCAACGTTTTTAGGGTTGGGGGGACTGATTCGAAATGGGTAGGGGAAGATCGACCCAATCCTCAAGCTATTGAGGACCTGATTGATTGCTTACGCAAGTGCCATCGGGTGAATTCAAACTTGGTTACGGAGGGGCAAAGTGATATGGGGTGAATTCAAACCTGGTTACAGAGGGGCAAAGTACGTGATTTGAATTGTTAGGTGTAGGGGGTTGTTGGAATGTTTGCAGAGATAAAGAGAGGTGAGGCTGAGAGGTGGAAGATATGAGGAGGGTAAATAGAGAAATTTGTGTCAATTTCGCACTAAATTGAGAAGTTGGTTTTTTTTTATGGGATTTCATTAGATGATAAGCGTCTTTACACCTGACCATGAGGCAAGTTGAGTCGAGTTCGAGACGGGTTACAAGTGCGTGGAGGTTGTAGAAAAGGTGAACCATACTCGACTCATTATTGGGCGAGTCAATTCGAATTCGGAACCAGTAATGTTATATTTATAAGTGAACCGCACATGGTTCAAATTCGTTCAGGGCGAGTCGAGTTTGATATTGACCGATCCGAGTTAGGCCAAGCCGAGTCAATCAACTAAAATTCAATTAAATATTTTTAAATGAATTAAATATTAATGTAGCAAATTTTTGTAAAAAGAAAGGAGGGGCCCACCCCATGACTATCGCATCTCGAGCGTAACCATGAATTAATAAGACAGAGCATCAAATGCTTCTAATGTGATTCGACCCTATACTAAAATGTGATTCGAACCTGATACCGTTTAAGCGAGGTCTCGACCCACCACAACCCAACTGGATGTAGTCGAAGCAAAGCTTCGGTGAACCGGGCAGGTAATCAAAAAATTGTATGAATGAACGGTTCAATCAGTGACCGAGTTACGTGTCTGGGTCGATCGGGGACCGATTTTTGAAAACCTTTTTTCTTTTGTTTTTGATGCGAGCCGGTTTTTAAAGCCATGATCGCCAGACTCACCAGTCACCACTCACCACTCTATAAAATGTACTCCCTCTGTTTCTGAAAGTTCTTCCACTTTTTCCTTTTTGTTTGTCTCAAAAAGTTCTTCCACTTTTCATATCTAGCATGATTTTTTTGGCTAAATGACTCATTAACCCCTTGTAGTTCAACCAAATTATCCTACCCCTCATTTTCAATCACCCACTTGTTGTTGAGGATCAATTAGTCTTTTTCCAACTTTTTTAAAATGTGTGCACTCATCAAAAGTGGAAGAACTTTTTAAAAACGGAGTGAGTATAAATCACCCCTCCCTGTCGAATAACAATCACTTCAAAAAAAGAAGTTATTTCCTTGTGTCTCAAATTATCGAAGGCGCAAGCAAATTAGATTCTTCCAGATTCTAGCTGCCATTGCAAAACTCACACATAAACTCCCGAAGGTATGTATTTGTCACCCACACATTCAAACTTAACTCCTCCTCTCTTCATACAGTCTGTTATTTGATTTGACCGCTCTTTTATAGGGGAATTTAAATCTTCATGTTTTTCTTGCTGTGATGAGATTGTAGCTAAATAACAACTTAATAACTTCCTCTATGACGAAGATTAGTATTGGGTCCTGTATTTGTATTTGAAAGCTCCTTTAAAATAGTCAGTCTATATCATTTATTTGTTTCTATATACACGGTTGAAACAATTGTGAAATTTTCATCTTGAAACGCGTGGCCTTGATGGTAGTTGTTGGTAGCTGATTTCGACTTATTAGTTTAACCAACTTGTTTTGGTAGCTCGTTTCGTAGAGATGTTTTGTAAAAGAAGCTGGTTATTAGAATCAATTCCCTACTCGCGGTTCTTAATAATTCCCGCTCAACCCGTCGTTTCAAACTATTTCAAAGACTACTGCCACGTTAATGTCCTCTCGGGACTGAAAAAATTAGTTGCCTCCAATGGGCGACCAACACAAGTGAGTCGCCGCTAGTGGGGGCAACTTATATGGAGGTAGTGGGGGCGACTTGTTGGTGATGTGAGTAGCCCCCGGTGGGGGCGATTACGCGACTTATTGTTTCCGTCACAGGGCCGTTTTCTTTGCTTATGTGGATGGTAGTCTGGGAACTAGTTTGAAACGAGGGTTGAGCCGGATTTTTTTTAAGAACCATCCATAGGGAAGAGACTCTTATAAGAGCTTCTTTTGTATTTAACGACCAAAATGACCATAGACCTTTAAAATTTATTTGGGGATGAATTCTTTATGTCTTAAGTTGGAGGCACAAGTTCTTCGGGTACCTTGAAAAAGGCGAAGAAACGAGGATATACTTATCTCTTTTGGGGGTTGAAGGGTACAGGATTCGGTGCATTTTTGGTATGTGGTGTCTTTTCGTTGTGGTGGAAATTGGAATCTCTCTAACATGCCCTTGACATCTAATGCAATGGGCCATTCTCTCTTAATCCACACCTTCAATAATGGAGATGATTAAGGGGAGATGATTGATGGAGAAATCATCACACTGGTGGAATAGTTGATGGGGGATAATTACTGGAGTAATCTGGTCCGACTTAGGAAAGAGAGGTGGTGGATGACAAACGTATTGTTCTGATGAAGAAGATGATGATTGATGATCTGTATTTGTTTGGAGAGGGAGGATGGTACTGATGATGAAGTTTATTATTTTTTTTTTATTGTTGAGGATGATGAAAAGCCTGGAAAAGGGGCTGGGATGAGATAGACGGGAGATTTGGGGGAAGGGGAAATATTTCAGATTGGGTAGTAGACAATAGTTCTTCACTGGCTTTAGGGGGAAATGATGGGTTCAATCTCCAATGTCCCGTGTTGTTTGGTACTCAGGGTAAAACATAGAGTCGAAGCCTCTAAAGACATGGAGGGATCTAAAGATTTGGGAGTGTTGTAGTTGATTGCCAGAAGAAGAGGGTCTTAATTGGGGGTATCTGGTTTTGGAGTTGCAATACTTGTCTGTACTAATATGTCTTTAAAAAAATATGGCACATAGGCACATAGTTAATCATTGCTTGATTGTGCTAAACTGTTCAGGATCCTGTTTCCTTTCGTCACTCACTGTCTTTGGTGTTATATTGCATTGGATCTTTCACATCCTCGCTTAAATTCCGGATTTATGATTCCTGTTGCAATGTCATCTTAGAAGACTGTTAAGTTCTTGTTAATTTGGATGACAGGATTGGGTTGATATTTTTATCTTTGATCCATGTGTAATAAACCTGTTCCGCTCCTGCTCCTCTAGGAAAGATAAAAGTTCGCAAGAAATCTTTTCCATCAAAATAACTTTCAAGGTTTTGTCTCTAGCTTCATCACTTCAGCCCTTTCTTTTGTTCCTTGTCCTCTCTCTTTTTGGTGCTGGTGCTACAATCTTCTGCTATTGTTCAGCCTATCGTGTCCCATATAGTGCATTGTTCGGTTGTTCCTAGCTTGTCAAACTGTCCTCTACAGTTCGCGATAAAGACACTTAGTCGGGGTTATAGGTCTAGGCCTTAGCTCATTCTTAACTTTGACACTGCATACAAATAATCCTTGACCGAACATCCTTTTTTTATAGATAACATGGGTGTCCAGGCTTTGCCAGACTAATCCCATGGGCCTTGAAGTTAAAGACCAGGAAAACCTCCAGTGGTCCACAGGGGGCTCGAATTGGGGACCACAGGAATAGATCTCAGAGGACTTACCGACTGAGTATATCATTTTGAATCCTGTTAGCATGTTTATAATCCAGGCATATATCTGCCTCTGCATCAGACCGGAGATAGTTGAGCACGTTTGATTGACCTGATACTACGCTCTTACAGTTTGCTTTTGGTTCATCTGATTAAAGAAGAATTCTTGATTTTCATAAGGAGTTGGCATTCTTTTTTATACATTATGGGTAAAGTTTTGTTTTGGGATTAGGTTGGGTGCTAAGGAATTCTGCTATAATTTACTTTATCGTTATTTGCTTTTATGAAATACCTCGTTGTCTATCCTTTCACCATGATTCACTTTAGTACTGGCTGCAATATTTTTCGTTAGGTTGCCATGACTTACAGTGATCAAGGTTTCTCACTGGATCTTCAAAAGGTGTTGATGTTTCTTGCTTTCTGCTCTTTTGCTTTGAGACCTTTTTGTCACAATTACCCTCAGATATTTTTTTTCTTCCAAAGTCCTACGTTATTTATCTGCGTGTCCCATCATACCATTAAACATCTCAGCTTCTCGGGATGCAACCTTCATTTTGTTTTCTTTGTGTTTTGTTATGATCCCCCTTTTCTACAGTATGTGCATGTTGACTACATTTACTGTTCATAATGTTACCTTTTGGGCGGAACTAGATTATGTGAAGTAGAACTAGATTACCTGTACTCTTCATAATGTTACCTTTTGGGCGGAAAGTCTCAAAAAGAGTAAAAGAAGTGAGATTTTGAAGCAATAGTGTGACCAGTAAGAGATCTAGCTGTAGTATATAGGTTTCGAATTTGCGATGTATGATTGTTTAGTGTGGTTGGATAGAAATGGCTTTGGCCCCAAGTTACTCGGACTCGGCTAAAAGATCCATCATGGATATGTACACAAGTGTCCGACTCAGCCGTTTTTCAGAAAATTTAGGCTAAAATGAAGTATCCTGTACACAAACCCATGTCTGAGGTTCAAGTGTCGGACACGGGTAAGCAAGAGTCTTGGTAACTTAAATCCTGGCATCCTTCAACTATTTTTGGCGTGACTAAAGTATATTTTATGAAGTGGTTGTTGGACTTGGTTATAATGTTATGGAAAATGGAGGCCTTGCTGATGGGATGTAGGTTTTTCAGGTTGTATAGAAGTGGTATATACATATAGAAAACCTAACAGCAAAGTTGTCGACATTCAGGAGGTTAT
>ONZK01004291.1:814-15738 GCA_900322385.1 Pharnaceum exiguum | reverse complement strand
CCCCCCCCCCCCCCCCCCCCCCCCCACCCCCCCACCCCCAAACACACAGATACACAAGCAACCTTTACCCTTAAACAGCCACCTGCGTGCTTCAAACCAGTTATGAAAGAATTCTCTCACCTGACCCCATGCATTCATCTCTGATTCTATTCATCTGTTAGTTATGTCCAAACAAGGGTAGGTAACTAAAAAATTAAGTACAATTCTTGTAAACATAACAACTGCTGATTTCTATGGTTTTAAAGTTCTTGTCTCACATAGCTTCCAGAAGAGATAAGAACCTATCCACAATCAAATCATTATAAAGGGTGAAAGCTAACACAGCGTTTAAAGTTAAGAAAGTCCTAGCTAGCACAAAGTATGCAAAACCAATTCTAAGCACACTAACTCCTGCATCAAACCAACGAAAAAGACCTCAAACATTTTTTAGTATAGGGGGCAGTCAGACTATTTTCTTTCCTAGGTAATAGATAGCACAAAATTGACACTAAAATGAGTTTGAGTAATTACTTCGAAAGCAGTCTCGAACTGCTCACAAGGGATAGCTTCACAATTCGGGTATGCCTTCACCGCAGCAGATTCGCTATAAGCACCAGGCACTCCCTGTAATGCAAAAGTCGTCAAATTCATCCATGATTTTTTTTCTTTAAAATTAGCTATTGTTGCTATATTCAACAAGCTTCAACATATAAGGCATTTTCCTAATTTCAGGAAGATAATGTCCTTCACCTGTAGTATTTATAATCACATTATTTCACACTATAAGACATGAAACACTTACTTAAATATCTTCAACAACAATAGGTTGAGGATGAAGGAAGAAATATAAACCTGGTACGCAACTCGAAGCCGCTGCACCTCTGATGTTGAATCAGGCATCCTTTTATTTGATTATTCTAACAAAGAACATCATGGCAATATATTAAAATCCCAGAAAGAAGTTAAATAGAAAGAAGCTAATGTAAGGTAGGTACCATAGAACAAAGTTCAAAGAATCAAATCAGTAAATGAACCATATAGACCTTTCTTTCTAGTTTCTACATGCATTCTTTTCTGCATGATGCATATTCATCATCTGTTATTGCTTCTACTTAATAAAACTCAATCAAACAGCAACATAAACTTATCATTTTAAGTTTGAGACAACCATTATGATCAGCTAAAAGCTAAGGGAAAATGGAGAGACAAGAAGAATAGTTACACTGTTTGAGGACTTACTTTCAGCTGTGAGCTTAAAAAGGACTAACAATGATCTCATGTAAACAAACATGACATGGAGACAAATGACAAAACAAATGAGAATGCAAATGTACGTGAATGAATGACAGTTAGGAATATAATGCTGATAAGTTTACCTAAGAATAATAAGAACAGAAATGAGAGGTGAAAATGTGTAAACTTCACAGAGCCAAATGGAGGGAGCTTGAAACGGATGCGTGATTTAAAAGCAGAAATGAAGTCTCAGTGAAGAAAGATAGAAAACAACTGGAAAAGGGATGTGAAACGGAAAGAGCTTTGGTGGATCCAAGACAATTGATTGGATAGTGGAGTGGCAGGGTAGGAGAGCAGGTTTTATTCTCCGATCAAAGGGCCCACGGGAGATAGAGAGTGTAACTAGTTGTTGGAGGCTATCAGATTTTTATTTTTTTTTTAATAACGAAGAGGTTCATTGTTCATCCTCATTAGATTATACAAACTTAGGATGTAGTCCTCGGACATGCCCGACCAATTGAGGCTATCACTAATGATTGTATCATTATAAAAGGGAGGGGGGAATACAAGTTCACCCTCTAAGTGCTCAACTCGCGCTTTCTTTGCCAAAAGGTCCGCCAGTCTATTGCCATCTCGCCCTTCATGCACCAGGACGATCTTTCTAGATGTTCCAGTCTGGCCATACAGAATTTCCCTGCAGAGGTGAATAACATGGAAATTGTCACATATGGTCGTGTATGGCTGTAGGAGGAGTTGTACAGTGAGAATGGAGTCTATAGCTATCACAATATTATGGTGGGGGGAGCTGGATGCCCATGTCAGAGCTCTAAGGAGGGCATTGAGCTCTGCATTAAGGGCACTTCGACTCCAGCAGAGTTCTGTCTGCCCATATATCCATTGCACATGGCTATCCCTGCAGCAGAAGCTCACCCCTGCTTCATGGTCAGTAGGGGTGTATGATGCATTTGTGTTGATTTTTGTCCAGGATTGTGGTGGGGCTAACTAGGTGGTTTGGGCTGCAGTTGGTTCTGGGTGGGGTTGTTCTGTTGCCAAGAAAAACCAGACGTTTCATGTTGTCCTGGTAAGACAATGTTTTGGGTTTGGTGGTTCTGTGGTTCTGTGGCTTCCCATGTGCGATGGTTGCGACGTTTCCATATATCCCAGATTAGGAATGAGAAAAGGGTAGGCCAATTAATCTCCCCTATAACCAGCTTAGAGGTCAGGTTTTCCAGAAGCCACGTTTTAAGATCAGGGAAGAAGAATTCGTGGTCACAGTTAAGTAGTTTCCAGATCTGTTGTGCAGCAAGACAGCCCCTGAGAATATGGAGGGTGTTCTCAAGGGCCAGACCACAATAGGTGCATAGACTGGACACGGTGATGCTTCTATGATGTAGAAGTTCAAGGTGACTTAATATATCCAATGCCCACAACCACATGAAGTTGTGAAGCTTGGGGAGAGTATGGGTTGCCCATATCTTGGTGAATACCTCATGTGTTTCAGGCAGAAGGGTGGTAATTTTGTGGTTAAGGCATTTAAGATAAGCTTCACTAGAATGGAAGGCATTGTTGTGGTGAAGGGTAGATGTTTCGAAGTCATGAGCTCTTGATCTGTGGTGGATGAGGTTTATGATGAGTTCAATACTGTCACCAGGGAGAGTTAGGGATAAAGTGCAACTCAGAAACTCATCATTTATGATGTAGTCTGCAACTGTAAGAGTTTCTTCCCAGTCCCACAATGGTCCTTGGACTAGGGATCTTAAGGTAAAATTCCCAACTCATTTATAATACCAGAAATTGATATTTCTTCCTGTACCCAAGTTCCAGATCAAGCTCTCCTTGAATATGGTCCAGCCTTTTCCCAAATCTTGCCATATGTGAGACCCTTGAGAGAATTTACTGGGCCGAACCTTTCCCTCCACATATTTGGCTTTCAAAACCCTGCTAGAAAGTGTGTGTGGTTGGCTAAAGGTCTTCCAACAAAGCTTGACCATGGCACATCTATTGCTCCCCAAGGCTGACCTAAGGTTCAGACCACCCATATGTTTTGGGAGGCAGACTTTGTCCCAATCCACAAGGTGAATTTTCTCGGACTCAGTGGAGTCACCCCATAAGGAATTCCTGGAAATCCTATCAAGATCCTCAATGTCCTTCTTAGGGAAGAACATGTTTTGTATGTAATATTGGGGAATGGATGAAAGTGTGGCTCTGATAAGACATTCTCTACCTGCTCTGGACAGGCAGTGAGATTTTCAGGTAGACAGCTTCTTTCTGACTTTCTCTATGATGAAGTGGGTTTGTCTTCTTGTGGGTCTTTTGTGGATAAGTGGAAAACCTAGGTAGGTGCCCAGATTGGAACTTTGCAGTGTCTGGAGGGTGGAAGAGAAGGTTTGTATGTTATCTGGGGTACAGTTGGGAGAGAAAATCAACTTTGATTTGGCATGTTTTATTTTTTGACCTGAGAGTGTGGAAAAGTCTCTAAGGATGGTTGTGAGGGTCTGGAGAGTGGTTGGCTCAGTTTCTCCAAACAAAAGGAGGTCTCTGCAAACATGAGATGGGAAATCAAAAATCTCCCTCTACCAATTGCAATTGGTTTCCAGAGTGCAGACTGGCATGCACTATGTATTTGTCTGGACAGGAAATCCATACAAATAATGAATAGGTAGGTGACAGTGGGTCTCCTTGCCTTAGCCCTCTAGAAGGAATGAAGGTCTCTGTGGCACTACCATTAACCAATACTGAGGAGGTAGAGCTACTGATACAGCTCATGACGAGCTTAATAGTGTCAGAGTCCATCCCAATTGAGTAAAGTGATTCTCTGATAAAATCCCATTCAAGCCAATCAAAGGCCTTCTCCAGGTCTACTTTCAGGGCAAAGTAGCCTGTTTTCCCTTTCTTTTTTTCTATGGAGTGCACAATCTCAGAGGCACCAATGAAATTTACATCAGAACCCTTTTCAGGTATAAAGCTGTTTTGATTTGGAGAGATGAGTTTGTGAAGGAAGGGTTTTAGTCTAAGCACCAGGATTTTTGTGATGAGCTTGTATAGGGTGGTGCATAGACTAATGGGTCTGAATTGTTTTATGGAGGATGGGTTATCAATTTTGGGAATGAGGCAGATGAGAGTGTGGTTGATATGGGTGGGTATTTGTTTGGAGTTAAAGATGGAGGTGATGTGGTGACAGAGATCTGCTTTGATGGTATGCCAGTTCTTTTGGTAGAAGCAAGCATGAAATCCATCAACTCCAGGGGACTTGAATGGATGCATTTTGAAGAGGGCCTGTCTGATTTCTTCTTCAGAAGGGATTGTGCTGAGGTTCAAGGCTTGGCTTTGTGGGTGAGGGTGTTTCATGGTGGTGGCCAAAGTTGAACTCAGTTTGCATGTAGTGAAAAGGGAGGTGAAATAGTTTTTGATATGGGCTTTGAGGGGTTCCCATCCTTCAATTGTTTCCCCTACATCATTTTTCAGTGAAAGGATCCTGTTTCTGCACCTCCTAATTTTCACAGAATGGTGAAAGAAGGCTGTATTTCTGTCTCCCTCACTCTCCCACTGGGCTTTTGCTTGTACCTTCCAAAACCAGGATTCTTGGTCAAGAAGGGTATTGAGTTCATCTTGTAGTTTGTTGTCAAGGTTTTGAAGATTAAGGGAATGAGGGTAGAGGCAGAGGTTTTTCTGAACCCCATCTATTCTGGCAATCAGGTTCCTTTTTGTCTTCATGATATCACCAAATTTCCTATCAGCCCACTCCCTTAAATTTGAAGCCACAATTGGTAATTTTTCAGGAAGTGTACCATGCTGACCATGGAGTGATGCATCTAAAACCTGATGGAATTCAGGATCCAGATTCCAGAAGGGTTCAAATTTGAAGTTGCGAGGCTGTGGTGGTATGGCAAGCTCAGTGCGTAGCAGGAGGGGACAATGGTCTGACTTCATTCTAGGAAGGTGCATGAGGGTTGTGTTTGGGAAAAGGTCAAGCCAGGAAGGGTTAACCCAAGCCCAGTCTAAGCGTTCCATGATAGGTCTCCTGCTTTGCTTATTTAGCCAAGTATATTTCTGGCCAGTGACACCCATTTCTAACAACCCACAGTTCAGCATGCATTGCTGATAGAGTCTAGACCTCCCAATGCTAATAGGTCTCCCCCCAATTTTATCTCTATTGGAGAGCATCTCATTGAAGTCCCCTATGGCTAACCATGGGAGGGATGTTGTGGTACTTAGATTGCGCATTTTCGTCCATAGTTGCTTCCTAAAACGTAATTTAGGACTTGCATAAATTGATGAGAGAAAAAAAGGTGGTTGATGGGCTGCTAACCTGAATTACCCCATGCATGCCCTGGCTAGTGATGCTTATTGGGTTGAAATGCATCTGGTCTCTGCGCCAAATTACCATGATCCCTCCAGCAAACCCCACAGGTTCAACCATCTCCATCCCAGTGAAGTGAATGACATAAAAGCTCAAATCCCTGAAAATCCTCTCAGCTACACCCCAGCCAACCCTTGTTTAGATGATGATCAGAACATCAGGGTTATGCAGTTGAAGAAGAGCTAGCAAGTTTTGGAAGAAGGAGGAGCGTGTAATCCCCCGCGCATTCCATGAGAAGATCTTCATTCTATTTGGAAACATGGGGATGTCCATTAGCTCATGACGAGCTCTTTTGTTTGGTTGGATTACCCAGTGCATGAATTTTCCCTCCCTGCTGTTGTATCCAGTGTCTAGCCGCTGGCCGAAGTGGGCATGCCATTCCCTTTCCTCCGTAGAAGGTAAAAAGGGAAGGATGTTTCTTCCCTCCATCTCTCCTGGGTGGCCTGGCAGTACGACTTTTGGTTCCTGTACCCACTTCCATTCTATCATCACTTCGACTTGTTTTTCCGCCTTGATTATCTGAATATTTTTCACCAGATTGCAGGAGCTCGTCCAATGGAGGTGGAGAACGCCATATGTCAAGACCACGTATTCTTTTACCAATGGTAGCACTGGTGGGGGGTCGAGGAATTCGAATAGGCCCCGTTACTCCATTTTTATACCCTCCACGTCGTCTGTGGATGCCAGCAGCCATTGAATGGCTTTCAGGAGGCCCTTTGGTAGGCGGTGAAGGTCTGCAAGCTGTGGAATGGGAACTGGGTCTGGCACCCCTCCCATTTCGAGGGTCAGGAGACTGTGGTGGTGTGGCTTGGCCTGTTCTGGTGAAGTTATGAGTTTCCAGATTTCCTTCTTCGGGAATTCGCAATGGATTGATCCCATGAAGTAGCAAGTCTCTGGTAGGTTGAGCTCCGATGATGCCGTGACATTTGTCGGAGTCTGGCAGTTGCTTGTCTCCCCTCTGGTATGGTAGATCCTGGCAGTCTTGTAGATAAGGTGACCCTTGGTCATCCTTGGGATGGGTCTGGGTTGGTAAATGTCGTACAACAGCCAGGTGGGGTTGTAGTACCGTGCTCCTGGTTGCTCCTCGTCCTAGATCGGATCCATATCCTGACTGTTCAATCCCCAATAATCCATCTCTCGGACTGTTTTTCTCTCCTCTGTCCATTGATCTTCCTCGTCGCTGCTTTCCTGAGGTGGTGGTGAGTAGTCCTTGATTGATTCCATTGACTCGTCGGAGTCTGATGAAATTCAGAAGAGGACTTTCTTTTTCCCCATTTACATTCTTTTTTTTTTTATGGAATTACATTTCTTTTAAACATAAGGAAGAAGGTAGATTAATTTGAATTCAATTTAGTTAAGTTAAAGAAGAGGGAGTTGTTCAAGTGGTAGTGTGGTACCTAGCACACATTCAACCCCTAAGGTTGGCACCTCGATTCTTCCAGTCCTCGGTGCCTCCCTTTACACCAAAAATAAATAAAATTTAGTCAATTCAATTTAGTTTTTTTTACAGTTCAACCCGGAGAGGAATTTCTTTTAACTTTGTTTGGCTAGCATATGAGGGGAATGGAGGAGAAATTGTTATTCTGTGTGGGAGGGTAAAAAATCTATAAAGGGAAGAGGTGGAAGGGAAGTTAAAAAGTTTACTTCTCCTCCATCTACCTCTATTTTTGGGGGAATGAAAGTAATTTTTTTATAATAGATTAGTTCCCTCCCTGTCCCCTCCCCTACCTTCCCCTCCATTTTTTAACTCACAAACAAAGTAAAATCAATCCCCCCTTATTTTCCCTCCCTTCCTTTCCTTCTCCCTCATTCTCTTTCCTCCCAAACACGTTATTATAGTTATTAGTATACCATTGAAAATGTTTCACCATATAGTTTAAATTTTTTAGTTAATTCAACTCAGTTTTTTTACAGTTTAACCCGTACTTTGAAAATGTAATAAGTTTTGATTGCGATATTCATTTACACCATGTTTGGAAGTGACAGAGAGGAAGGGAAAATAATGGGAGTAAATGGAGGGAATTTTGTTTTTACTTTGTTTGGGTAGCATAGGAGGGAATGGAGGAGAAATTGTTATTGTGTGTGGAAGGGTAAAAAATTTATAGAGGGAAGAGGTGGAATGGAAGTTAAAAAGTTTAATTCCCCTCCATTTACCTCCAATTTGGGGGAATGAAAGTAAATTTTTTTACAATAGATTAGTTCCCCTCCCCTACCTTCCCCTCCATTTTTTAACTCACAAATAAAGTAAAATCAATCTCCCTTATTTCCCCTCCTTCCCTCCCATTCTCCCTGCTCCTAAACACGCTGTTATAGTTATTAGTATACCATTGAAAAGGTTTCACCATATAGTTTAATAAACTTACAATATTGACAGGGTTTTGATAAAGAATTGAGTGTCAAAACAATTAATAAAAAGTTCACTTAACTTCATTAAAGCTCATCTCTAAAGAACAAGTCAACCCATTCTCCTTCTGTTACACCTCATTTTTTAATGGTCCCTATTTGGTATAAACCTAAATACTCCAACAATAAACTTATAAACCTCAAAAAATGGACCAAATATACATTATTTTATACAACCTTATGTATTTACACTTCTTTTTTTTTCCATAGTTTGAGTTTATGAATACATAAACCCAAATAAACTCCTCACTAACCCTCCAATCATAAACCTACATAAACTCCATAAACTCCCCCATTAAACTTGGCCTTAGAAGCCCCACTCTCGAGTAAATCTTCTATCTTATCGTCATACAATATGTTATTGAAACCAGAAGACCACGACCTATCCCAAAATATGTCTATTTGACGATGTATTTGACATGTTCTTTCTAATAGAACTTTACTTTACTTAATTAACTTAACTTAATTTAATTATCTTTGTATTTAATTTTTTGACATTCAATCACTTATCAATATTATACGTTTGCGATACTATATGGTGAGGCCTTGTCAATGATATACTATTAACTATGAATGGATATCGAATCAGAACCTCTTACGTTCACAAGTTACAAGTTGAACTGAGAAAAACTAAACTGAAGTTGAGTAGGTTGAACTGAACTTAAGTCCTAAGACGAGGCTAATATATTACTAAAACCATAAGACCTATCCCGAAAAACTGGATCTATTTGACGATGTAAATTAGCTGCCATCCAATTCGCGGTTAAATTTCCTTACCGCAAGACATGTTGTACTTTATATCAACGATAATTCCTTAAAAGGACTTTATTATCATTGACTATACCTCAAATCTGCCCATGGTAATTTAACTTCACCTCCTTTTGCTTTAATCACACTAGGTTGTCCCCTTCCAGCATAATATTATTCAACAATTCTTTATATAGGGTGAATTTAGAACTAATAAATAAAGGTACTGACTATTGACATTTAAAAGATGACGGATGATATTGTGTTGTAATGTTTACAAAAAACACTCGGTATATATATACACCGTGTATACCTAAGAATTATGTAATATTATTTGCGCCTAATTGAATATGTTGACACACTCCTTCTCGTATAGCCATTACTTTTGTTGTTAGTGTTGACGTGCAACCTAATAGACATAGTCCTCCTAGACTCGATAGAAATTTTCCCGTCCTGAAACTAACCCATAAACCGACCCTAAAAAGTGGGTGACAAACATGAAAGACTCGAACAGAACCAGAAAAACCTAATAAAATCTAGGTTAAATATGACCCGACCGAAACGACCCATTAGTCAAATAAAATATTTTTAAATGTACATTTTAAAATTTTAATTTATAAAAAATATGATAAATAATATTATTTTCTTAAATGAAAATAATATTTAAATTTTAATAAAATATTAATAAAAAATATTTTTATCGAACAAAAATTTTTAAACCTGTTGGGTTAAATTTCAATCCCAAACTAACCAAACCCAAAATAACCAAACCCAAAAACAAAAAACTGAAACAGTCGGATCGAAAATCTTACTAACTAACCCTGTCAAGTCTAACTCCAACTATACAATTTTTCCCCCTTTACATGGGAAGAAAGACCAATATGTTCCTCAAACAAAATAACAATTTCATTAAAAAAAATTGTTCAAGAATATAACTACAGGCATAGAGCTATAAAATTTCACTAGAAATGAAGTAGCGAGAGTGAACAAAGAAACATTTGTCTACGTTTGTCTCTCAACATCAGGGTAGGTCGTCAGTTATTTCTTTATTTTATTTTTTTTTTTGGAAAAATTTGGAAGCGGAGTTAGCAAAGAAAAATGACATTAAAGATCTATTCGCCAAAATTAGTTATGGCTGTTGTTGGGGTCATACAACAGTCTATGAAAGTCAAACTGACTAGATGGATTAGAAGGATCAAGTCCTAAATGACTGAAACAACCCATTTAAAAGAACCAATATTGGCCCAAACCCAATAAGAGATTTTGTAAATACACCTTAAGGTAATTTCTCAATTACCATAATATCCTCCAATTATAACGGTTATAAATACCCCATAATCAGATGATCAAAGGATCAAGTTCCCAGTCAATCCATACTAGCCTAAACACATACAGAGTAAATAATTCACTAAACTCTCTCTATTATCTCCTCTCATTAACCTCAAATCCCGAGCTAACTTAAGCATCGGAGAGGGGCTCCCGGACCTCCCTGGGCTAGTTTTGTTCTTTGTGTGTAGGTAGCAGCGGACATAAGGAAGTAGTAGGAGACGGATAACTCCGGATCCCGATAGCTCATGAGCAATCAAAAGACAAGTTGGAAGCGGACTCCTAATTATTGAGAAGGAGGAAACCCACTTCCGTCATCATCCCAGTTCAACTCCAAATCATATCAAGCATCCTTAGTCCATTCGTCCATTTCACTCGGGGTCCAAGCTCCTTCAAGCCCCGCGGGCTAAAAAAATCCATTTTGGTAGCTCATCCACTTCGGTAAACTTTCCGGATCCAGGTTTGCGCGTCAGACAAATGGCAAGGACTAAGGCCACCCATCGTGGTGCTAAATCCCAAGTTCAACCTCAACAACCCCCGAATCAAGAGGGGAACGTAGTTGAGAATGCAAGTTAAATTCTTTGAAGCCAAAGTGCGAGTTCAAGGCGAGGAAGCCAAGAAGAAAGTAATTCGAAAACATAAGCAGTCTGAGGACGGACGTAGGTACTTAAAAACATAAGTGATCCGGAGTCTAATACTTTTCAGCAATTAAGTCTAGAAGCAAGCGTGATGAAAGATAGTTCGAAGTCGATTTTGTTTATAAAGTTGGTAACGTTCGTCGCCAAAGATGGTTTAACTTTGGAGCTCTCCATATCGATTTGTCTTGAAGGGGAAATGACGATAATTCTAAAATCAATTGTGAAAGCATTAAAGCGCGGCGGATAAGCATGCATGAGAAGACATGAAAGCGGAAAATAAATCAAGTACTGTTGAAATGAAAGCAAGACGTTTAGAAATAACCCACACATCTCGGGGGCATTAGGCAAACCAAAGTTCAACTCTAAGCAAAGATGGGGAAAACTACCAAAGCAATGAAATCAAAGATGTCTTGTGCCATCACATCCCGAGAGCAATGGGCAAAATAAAGCAAGTAGAGTTTTAAGCCTCGACATCCCCGAGGTGATAGGCAAAGCCAACTTAGTAGCACGAGGCTTCTTTCCAAAGACCTGTCTAAGGTTAAAAGCACCCGCGCTTTCATAGCGTACCTGAGCATCCAGATGCCTAATCTTATGCCCACATGAGCCTTGCGTTGCTTTCTCTGGTGAACCGGGCTCGACCTTCTTCTTCTTACCTTAGGCATGGGGGTGGAAGGGGTAGCGACATGAATAATATCTAGGTGGTCGGATCAAGAGAATTAAGTTTGATCTTAAGCTGACCAGGGGCATTAGAAGAAGGGACTCTACTCTTATCACCACACTCGACATTCTCAACTGCAAAATGGGAGCTCGAACCAATTTGAGCTACTGTTCTTTGGATATCTTCTTCTTTAACTTCAGCAAGACACTTCTTATAAGTATCGAGGACGGTAAACCAACCATACCCCAATCTTTGAAAGACTTCCTTCATCGCTGACATGAAAAACCTTTCCAGCAGGCCCACTGAGGCCTAAAGAAAGCGACCAACAATACGGCGATAGATAAGTATCCGTTCCTCATCACCACGGATCACGATAAGAAGAAAGCCCGGGGTACCAGAATCATCGGGTGACAAGCCAAGGTATCAGACAAGTACCTTCTCCTCTTGGACTAGAGACGGGGAAGGTTCAAATGGAGGCGCGCTCCCCTTCAACTTCTCAATCTCGACTAACAACGAATCCCTCTTGGCCGTCACCTTCTCCAATGTCTGCAATTGGGCCCGAGCATCAGATAAACTCAAGTCTAACCTATCTCTTGATGTCATAATCTATAAGATGGTTTCTTCTTTGGTCGAAACAAGGGCTTTGGATGCCTTCAACTTAACATCAAGAGAATCTGCTGACTTCCTGTAACGTTGGAGCTGCGACTTCAAGCATGTCTTGTACCTCTTGGTCTTGGCCGTCCTCCTCTTCAAACTTGCCATCTTTAGGACACCCTATGAAAGAGAATGTAAACGGGAATGTATTCAGAAAGGTATACATCAAGATATGTATCAAAGCAAAAATAACATAAGAGATTTAGTAAACCTCAAGTGCCCAGTCAATATCTGAGTCCATATACCGAGATCTTATTGGTCGAGAAACCCAACTCTTCAAGTGAGATTTGAGGATCTGATAGATTTTTCTCCAAGCCATCCTACGTCCTTGCCAAGGGCGACTCGTGTAGCACTTGTTGGAGTTATCCGCAACCATCTTGCCCTTGGACAACCTTAGAAGGGATTTGATATCCTCGTCCATCGAGTCAGTATATGGCATACACTGATGTGAAGCTTTTGCTAACTACTTCATCCGTATTAGATTTCCCACACGGTAAGTACCCAACATTCTTACAAGATTGGGAGTCGCATGACCTTATATTTCCATCAGAAGCGTTCCCTTATTCCCCGACCCGAACGGGGTCTTCGGGAACTACTTCCATTGCATGTTCCAACTCAGCCACAGTCAATTAATTTTCGGCCCCTATGCTAGTGCCTTCATCCTGTGGGCGAAGGACAATATCTCTCGAGAGTTTACACTTGAATTTTCCTTTACCTTTTCCCTTGCCTTTTTCTTTGGATGTCTCGGGAGACGTTAGAGGTGGAGGGAGGAGGAAATGACCTCTTGGTTTATCGCAGATTGCCCCGACTACAATCAAGGAGAGAGATATTCCAACCATACGTTGAAATAAGCAAAGTAGAGGGAAGGCGAAAATGCTCAGTAATGCCTAACCTTATCCGAGGAAACAAGCGCCGTAGTGGAGACGAACTCTTGTCCCTCCTTCTTGGCGCACTGCTCCCAGACCGATGTCAAAGTGAACAACAAATCATAAATCACATTGTCCATGATTCCAGCCAAAGATTCCCTTGTGAAGGTTGCCAAGCAAATGAAAGAAACGAAAAGTCAGCACCAAATAAAATGAGGGAAAGACAAACTTATATAGAGGATATCTCGTGAAAAACAAGCTGTAAAAAAGCATAAGGGGAAGGGAATCAAGTTTGACGTCAGAGATTAAAATTAAAAGAGCCCTCACGATTCCCGGTCTCTAAACTATCGAATATCATATCCTTAAAGGCGATCTTCTGAAAAAGAGATATGGGGAAGACTCTAGCCAAACACCTAGCCGAAGTAAGGGACTTCCTCTTACAAGGATTATAAGCAAGTCCAACATTGTTTTTTCTCTTCTAACGAGAGGAGATCCCAAACCAGACTCCGGCCCCGGTTCTTTGATCAGTCGGATGGTGAAGTCCATGAATGGGCGAGCTTATCCTTCTCTTCAACCCTGACCTTTTAGCGTTAGAAACACCAAGCCCCCCATCGGAGTCAGCGCTATCTACAATCCGGGCAAAGTAAAATTCTGTTTGCCATGTTTCACCAACATTAGGGAGTGTTCCATTAATGGTTTTGAACCTCGGGCAATTGCCGAATATTCTCCAAGGGACTCCCTCTCGGTTCCAATCTAAAGGTCTCACCATGAGATCAGATTCCGAGGAACACCAGCACTATCCTTCTTTTTCTTTGACTTTCTCTTGGGTTTCTTATCAAACTTAGCCAAAGCCTTTTTAACCTTGCAGGGGATAAGAGGGTCGGAACATAGTCACGAAAGTATTGTATAGCTTCAAAAACTATAACACAGACTGCAGCATAGGAATATACGAAAAGCCACGAAGTCGGAGGCAAGAATGAAGGACAAAGTTGGTAGTGGAACATCAACTCTTGAACAAATTTGGAAAATGGGAGATGAAACCCAAATCGTGAAGACATCAGATAAAATCCCAAACTCCCCAAATAAGGATGAGTGATGCTAGTCAAATAATTTCGCCTAAATGAGACGATCTGGATTTTACTCAATGACATTCCCAACATCCCAAGAAGCATTCAACTCCCGCTATAGATTTTAAGGAAGTGGAACAGATCAAGGTTAATGTTTAATCTCTCAAAGGAAGAGGGAATCAGAAAATCTCTCCTAGCATGACGCCGGCGAACTAACCCATCTCTCCCACTTATCCAGTCTTGAATGAAGCGGAGCTCTTATTCTTTAAGGTCTCGGCGGATTCCCTCGGGAATCCACTCAAGGAGTTTGTCCACCTCCATGGTTCCCTAAGAAAAGAACATTTTCACATGAGTCACCAGGCTTGCTAAACATGGAGGGCTGGCCAATTGTGGAAAGACATTCAAAAGAAATCGTAAAATGTATAATGAGAAAATTATGGCGGCGGGCGACTCAAATTATTTCACTCCAAGCCAAAACAAAATTTTGGCGACATATAGCTCAAATTATTTGACTCCAAGCCAAAACAAAATTGTGGCGACATATAGCTTACCTTTTTATACTTCATCCCAAAACCAAAATGTGAGGGCACATAGTTCAAATTATTTGGCTCCAAGCTAAAACAAAATTCTGGCAACGGATAGCTCAAATATTTATATTTCATTCCAAAACAAAAATGTGGCAACATATAGCTCAAATTATTTGACTCGAAGGTAAAACAATATTGTGGCGACGGGTAGCTCAAGTTGTTATACTTCACTCCAAAACAAAAATGTGACAGCGATGACTCAAACTTTTGTATTCTAGGCCAAAATCAAATGGCATCCGATTCATACACCAATTTGTTCACAACAAACGAAAATTAAAGTTTCGGAGGTGAATGACAATCATTTTGATTTCAACCCAAGACAGTTTGTCGTCTGCTACTATTTTCCAAAAAAGAAAATTCGAAAACTTGATAGCTGGATGACACTGTAGGCACAGGGGCCCCGGTC